>JAVXUM010006989.1:0-10361 GCA_035590655.1 Pouteria glomerata | reverse complement strand
AGTTAATAGAGGACATGGCTCTAGATAGATTTTCTTGGCATCGTCAAATCCATATAGCCGACCCCACCTAGTGGGAAGAGGCTTAGTTTGGTTTGGTTTTTGGTTTAAAGATCAAATTCTTGCCAGTGAAACCTTACTTACTACTGCCAATGCCTACTCTCGCCTGTTGAGATCATCTTTAGGACCAATTCAATCCACTACTTCAAACACCTCTACTTTGACCTCAAATGACTCTACGCAAGGAGTCTCTCGTCGCAGTATGCGAGGACGTTTTCGCACATCAAGAGGTTCAACTTGTGGTGGCCATTCTTCTCAAGGGCGAGGAGATCGTAAATGTTCTCACTGTGGATGGACCAATCATACTGAACCATATTGTTGAGCTAAGTATGGTAAACCTAATCAAGTTCACCACGTGTCTAATAATCCTGCTCCTGTGGCTTCCACCCAATCAGAGCCTTCAACTAGTACCACTGACCTTACTACTCAACTTAGTGAATTGTTACAAACTCTTCGACCATCTCACTCGTCTACTTCCACTGCTACATTAGCCAATTCAGGCAATGTTACTTGTATTGCTTCCGCTTCACCTTCCTGGGTCATTAATTCTAGTGCAAGCTCTTCTATCTCGGGTAATTCCTCATTCTTCTCTCATTTAAATTTCATTTCTCATCATGTTGTTCTAGCTGATGGATCTTCTCGTCCAGTACAAGGACAAGGAGTTCTTTCTCCTCATTTCTCACTCTATTTGCCTCAAAGTTTTTATGCGCCTAATTTTCCATTTAACTTATTATCTGTTAGCCAGTTGACCAAAACCTTACATTGTTCTGTAACATTTTCTCCTACTTCTTATGTGTTTCAGGACCTCAAGACCAAGAGTACGATTGGTTTGGGGCATGAGAAAGGCGGACTCTACTACCTAGATCCTGCTAGTCTTCCTTCCACAGCTTCACCAGTTATGAGTGCAACTGTTTCTCCTATGCAATGGCATTTTCATCTTGGCCATCCTTCTTTGAATAAATTGAAGTCTATTATTCCTAATTTAAGTCCTGTATCGAGTCTAGAATGTGAAGCTTGTCAACTTGGAAAGCATCACCGTAGTTCTTTTTCTAGTCAGGGTGTCATTTGTCGGCTAGAACCTTTTGATTTAGTTCATACTGATATTTGGGGACCTTCCCGCATTTTTAGTACCAATGGTTATTAGTATTTCGTTATTTTTGTTGATGATCACTCTCGCGTGACTTTGTTATTTTTGATGAAAAAAAGATCTGAATTGCCTTCTATTGGGACTCGGTTTTATAATGAGATTTCTACCCAATTTGTGAGACGCATAAAAATTTTTCACTCTAATAATGCTCTTGAATACTTGCAATATGTTATGGACTCTTTTTGTGCTGATCGGGGTATTATTCACCAGACCTCCTGTATCCATACCTTATAGCAAAATGGTGTTGCCGAACGTAAATACCGTCATTTGCTTGATGTTGCTCGTACTATGATGTTTAATATGCTGGTGCCCAAACCTTTTTGTGGTGATGTTCTCACTGCATGTTCTCTCATTAACCGTATGCCAACCACTGTCTTGGGTAACAAGTCTCCTTTCTCTATCTTGTATCCAGATGGTAATCTTTTTTCTCTTACTCCTTGTGTCTTTGGTTGTGTGACCTTTGTTTATGTTCTTGATCCTGGTTCAAATAAGTTATCTCCTCGTTCTCGAAAATGTGTTTTCTTGGGATATCCTCGTACACAAAAAGGATACCATTGTTATCATCCGGCATCTCGTCGGTATTTTGTGAGTGCTGATGTTACTTTTTTTGAGTCAGTCCCCTTTTTATCTGCCTCTGAGACTCATTTATCTCATGATCTTATCTTTAGCATTCTGGGGGAGTTATATCCTACTCGTGAGGGGAAGACTAGTCTTACAGTACCTTTACCCATGTTTCAACCTTTTTTGCAGGAGTCTCCAATACAAGTGTATTAGCGGAATCCAAACAGACCCGTTGTTTCTTATAGCCCATCTCAATCTACCAATTTGTCTGAGGTTCCAACCTCTGTTTCTCCTACCTCTAATGATGATTTACCCATTACTCAGCGTCGAGGTAAACGTACTTGCACACAACATCCTATTGCTAAATTTGTTTCCTATCATCGGACTTCTCTTTGTTTGTATTCCTTTGTGTGTGCTTTATCTTCTGTTTCTATTCCAGCTTCATATCAAGCAGTCCTGTCTTTTTCTGGATGGAAACATGCCATGGATGAAGAAATGGAAGCACTTTATAAAAATCATACCTGGGAATTGGCACTATTACCTTCCGGGAAGCAATCAGTGGGATGTCGTTAGTTTTATAATGTCAAGTATCTCCCAGATGGCTTCGTTAAGCGCCTTAAAGCCCGACTTGTTGCAAAAGGTTATACTCAGACTTATGGTATTGATTATCTGGAGACCTTTTCTCCAGTTGCTCGGCTTAATTCTATTTACATTCTTCTTGCTGTGGCTGTGAGTCGATCTTGGCCTCTTTACCAGCTGGATATTAAAATTGCTTTTCTTCATGGTGAACTTCAAGAGAAAGTTTATATGGATCAACCACCTGACTATGTGGTTCCTGGGAGTGAACACTTAGTTTGCCAGTTACATCGTGCCCTATATGGCTTGAACCAATCCCCGCATGCTTGGTTTGATCGCTTCAGTGATGTCTTGTTGAAATATGGTCTGCAGCGGTTTACCTCAGATCATTCTGTCTTTGCCCAGCACTTTTCTTTTGGTACCATTGTCTTAATTTTGTATGTTGATGACATCATTATCTCGGGAGATAACGTCACAGGTATTGCTGCTTTGAAAAACCACTTAAGTAAACACTTTCATACCAAAGACTTGGGTGCCTTTCACTATTTTCTTGGCATCGAAATAGCACAATCCAGTGCCGGCTTCATGCTTTCCCAACGCAAGTATGTTGTGGATCTTTTATTTGAGACTGGATCACTTAGTTCTCGGCCCATCGATACTCCTATGGACGTCTCTGTCAAACTTGATACGATTATTGGTTCACCATTTTCTGATGTGAGTCGTTATCGCCATCTAGTGGGAAAAGTGATCTGTCTCACAGTAATTCGGCTTGACATTACCTATGCAGTGCATATTGTTAGTCAATTTATGCATGCTTCTCGTTCCGTACACTTTGAAGCAGTATGTCATATTTTACGTTACTTGAAAGGTGTTCCTGGCCGCGGTTTATTATACCGCTCTTCTTCTCATTCGGTGACTAGTTATAGTGATGCTAATTGGGCTGGGAATTGAGATGATCGACGGTCAACTTCCAGTAACTGTACCTTTGTTGGGGGTAACCTGGTTACTTGGCGTAGCAAGAAACAACAAGTTGTGGCTCATTCGAGTGCTGAGGCCAAGTACCGTCCTATGGCTCATACTGCCTCTGAAATGCTCTGGGTTCGTTCTTTGCTTCATGATTTTGGTGTTGATATGATTTCCTTTTGGGATTGATAGAGGATCAATATGATTTCATTCATGTTTCCTTCTCAGCTGTTTTTCCTTTTCTTTTGTTTTCCTTATTTTGTGTAAGACATCGATTATAAATAAGATTCAAGGGAGAAGAGAGGAACACAATTCAATCGCCTCTGTCTCTTATTTCTTTCAACTCATGGAAACTGACATTTGGTCCATGACATACACTACACTAGCTAACATAAGTTTCTTGGATGTTAATTCCGTGATAAAAAAAAAAAAAGCACATGCGGCTCCTTTTCCCTCCTTCCCACGTGCTTAATCTATGTTGATTTGTGAGCAAGAAAAGAGTAAATCCATCTATTTATTTATTATCATTGTTTCATTGAGGGCTGTAATATATGATCCATTGGTTTTGTTCTTGTTGACCAATTTGATTTGATTTGATTAGAGGATTTGTAGGAATTTATTCCTGTAATTAGTATCTTGTAATTAGGTGTAATTAATTGTGATTGATTGATAGAATTAGGAATTTACCATAAATAGGAGATTGTCTTTTGCTATAAATAGGATATGTAACAATACAATTTTATTATAGAATAGGAATTCCTCATTTTTCCTCATGGTATAAGGGCTTTAGCTCTTTTGGGAATAGGGTTTGTTGTGCCTTCATTGCTCTAAATAGTCTACTCTTCAACGCCTCTTCATTGCCTCGCTTTCATTGCCACATTCCCATCAGATTCAACACACACGCACCTAACAGATGTGTTCAGAGGGTTCCGATAGGTGGGATATCGGAGAATCGCTGTCAATTGCCGTGACATGTGCTGCCACGTGCCACCACACGCCACTTGAAAGTTCTGTTTGCCGACGCTTGACGGCGCGTGAGACACCACTGCCGTTCTTCCAAAGTTGGTCGCCGGGCCTTTCTTTTCCTTGCCCTGGTGTCCATTTTTCATTTCTATGAGTTTTTTTTTCCAGATCTGTCTAGAAAAATCAGATCAGTTTAATCTGTTGGTGTCTTTCTTTATATTGGTATTCTTGTTCTCTGGATATCCTTCTCTACATTATGTCAGATTTGACAGAAAAATCAGTCACCTCTCAACCTTAAAATGAGGCGGCAATTTTCAGCTTAACAGGAGGAGACTTGCCAAGTATCCAATTTGCCTAGCGGTTGAATGGTAAAAATTACATGAAATGGTCTCAACTGGTTCAAACCTTTTTGAAGGGGAAAGGAAAAATAAGTCATCTACTTGGAACTGGACCTGAAAAGGGAGACTTGAAATTCGATGTATGGGATGAAGAAGACTCCATGGTTATGTCCTAGCTTTGTAGTTTTATGCTACTTGAGATCAGTGATACTTTTATGTTTCTTCCAACTACAAAAGACATATAGGATGCTACTAAATAGATATACTCCAAAGCTGGAGATATTGCTTGCATTTTTGAAATCAAGAATAAGATTTTTGGCACTAAACAAGGAGATTGCTCTGTCACGGAGTATGCCAATATGTTAAAAGGTTTAAGGCAAGAAATGGATCACTATCAGTGCATTCATATGAAATGTAATGAAGATGCAACCGCGTTAAAGAAATTCATTGAAAAGAACAGGTATATGAGTTCTTTGCTGGGTTGAACACAGAGTTTGATCAAGTAAGAGTCTAAATATTGGGGAGGAGAGAATTACTGTCGCTTAATGAGGCCATTTCCATCATCAATGTTGAAGAAAGTTGCAGGGGAGTTATGCTATACTCACCACCTATTGAGGGATCGACTATGGTAGGAAAAAATGAAGATAAGAAGTCCTTAGCCTCTAGTTTAGATAGTGGAAAAACAAAAGGCAAGTCTACTGGCAAGGATGGTCTTTGGTGTTCTCATAGCAAAAGGCCTTGTCATACTAAAGAACAGTGTTGAAAACTTAATGGAAAGCCTTCAAGTTCCCAGTGGAATCAGAACTTCAAAAACAACACTCAAAGGGGCCAGGGATATATAACTCAAACCAAGGAAGAAGAATCCCAGCCAAGCAATGAGAAGGAGAGTGTATTTAGCAAAGAAGACATCGGGAAGCTTAAATTACTCCCTGACTAATCAGAAAAGGTCTCAGGTACATGTTCTAAATCATGTTCCAAAGAGATTTTGGGGAGAAGCTATTCTAACAATTGCTCACGTAATCAATTATACTTCTTCTCAGGTACTTGACTCCAAAAGTCCAATAAATGTTTTTGCCAGGTGTTTTCCCAATGTCCATCTCTACTAAATTGCCTCCTTGAGTCTTTGGATGTATTTCGTTTGGTCATGTTCATTCTCATAGTCGGAGTAAATTAGATCCTAGATCAATCAAATGTGTCTTTATTGGATATTTTTCTACTTAAAAAGGATACAAGTGTTACAATCCTACAACTGGCAAAACTTATATCTCTATTGATGTCACTTTTGCTGAATAAGAGAGCTACTTCTCTGATCCTTATCTTCAGGGGGAGCTAGTTGGATTGGAAGATAAGGATTCTTTTTTGAGAAAGGCCATCCATCCTTGACAAAACTTATTCTAATTAGTTTGATCCTACTCCTTTCTCCACTTCCAATGAATCAATCTCTAATGAACCATCCATTACAGAGTCAACCATTTCCCCTGTCACAAAACCATTACAAGTATACTCGAGAAGAATGAAGCCGGTGGATAGTCCTGTGCTTGTTCAAGAATTTGACTCTTCACTTGGGATTGAGGTAAGCCTTTCTATTGAAATTTCTCCTTTTGTTTCTGATTTAGACCTACCTATAGTTGCAAGAAAAGGTGTGAGAAAATGTACCTAACATCCTTTGTCTAACTGTGTGTCCTTTGGAAGGTTATATGAGTCACACAGAAACTTCCTCACCCATTTGAACTCTGTAGCTATTCCACAATCTTTTATCTGAGGCACTTGGCAAGGAGGAATGGAAACAGGCTATGAAGGTTGAGATGGAGGCTTTGGAGAAGAATAAAACATGGGAATTGATGGAGTTACTAGCTGAAAAGAGTTCTGTAGGATACAAATGGGTTTTCACAGTGAAGTACAATTCAGATGGATCCATTGAAAGATATAAAGTAAGACTAGTAGCTAAAGGATATACTTAGACCTATGAAGTGGACTATCAAGAGACTTTTGCAACAGTGGCAAAGATGAATACTATAAGAGTATTATTATTCTTAGTTGCAAATTATGACTAGCCCTTACAGCAATTTGATGTGAAGAATGTTTTTCTACACGGAGACCTTGAAGAGGAAATTTATATGGAGACTCCACCTGGTTTTGGCATGAATAAAAGAGAAGGTCAAGTGTGCAAATTGAAAAAGGCATTATATGGGCTTAAACAGTCTCCTCGAGCATGGTTTGGAAGGTTTACAAAGGTGATGCAGAAGAGGAAGTTCAAACAGAGTCAAGGTGACCACACACTATTTGTCAAACATTCGGCCTTGGGGGAGTCATAGTTGTAATGGTTTATATTGATGACATTATTGTAACTGGAGATGATTTAAAAAAAAGAGAAGCTCTTTAGAAATATTTGGCAGAAATATTTGAAAGAGCTTCTCTAGGAAGTTGAAATATTTAAGGATCTTGGGAAGTTGAAATACTTTCTAGGAATTGAAGTGGCTTAGTCCAAAGAAGAAAGTTGCATTTCACAGTAAAAGTATATTTTAGATCTCTTGGAAGAAACAGACAAGTTGGGATGCAAACCGTCAGACACCCCAATTGAGCTTAATCACAAATTTTGGCAATGCACCGAAAATGAATCCGTAGATAGAGGGATGTATCAAAGTCTAGTTGGAAAACTAATTTATCTGTCTCACACAAGGCCAAATATAGCTTATGCTGTAAGTGTTGTAAGTCAGTTCATGCAAAATCCTAAAGAAGTTCATCTTCGTGCAATGAATTGAATATTACAATATTTGAAAGGCAGTCCAGGTAAAGGAATTTTTTTCAAAAGGGGCGTAAGGATAGAAATAGAAGCTTACACAGACACTGATTATGTTGGTTCAGTCACAGATCGTAGGTCAGCATCTGGATACATCACCTTCCTTGGTGGTAATCTAGTAATTTGGAGGAGCAAGGAACAATCTGTTATGGCAAAATCAAGTATTGAGGCAGAATTTCAATCAATGGCTCTAGGAATTTGTGAGGTGCTATGGTTCAAAATTATTTTGGAAGATTTGAGGATCAGATGGGAGACACCTATGAAACTTTATTATGATAATAAATCTATAATTGACATAGTTCATAATTCAGTTCAACATGACAGAGCTAAACACATGGAAATTGATAGATATTTCAAAAAGGAGAAGCTTGACAGTGGTCTTATATGCACTCCTTATATTCCTACAAAAGATCAGTTAGCAGATGTTTTGACTGAAGGGTTGCCAAGTCCAACTTTTTAGGAGATCACAAGCAAGCTGGGATTGAAAACTATCTATTTCCTAGCTTGAGGGGGAGTGTTGACCAATCTGATTTGATTTGATTAGAGGATTTGTAGGAATTTATTCCTGTAATTAGTATCTTGTAATTAGGTGTAATTGATTGTGATTGATTGATAGAATTAGGAATTTGCTATAAATAGGAGATTGTTTTCGTTATAAATAAGACATGTAACAATACAGTTTTATTATGGAATAAGAATTCCTCATTTTTCCTCAGTTCTAGTTATCCGTTTCTTCATCTACTGCACCAAATATGAATTTTAGCTTTACTTTTCTCTGGCTGTCTATTAATCTATCACCATTTTTCCCCATTAATTTCCATGTCCTAGTTGTTCTCAGTTGTACTTCTTTCAACCCAATCAAGATTTCTTCCCTTCCCCCCACCCCCACCCATTTCACAGTCTATGAAAATTAAGAGACATATTTAAGGGTCAAATGGTTTGTTCTATGTGTTGTTTCTTTAGAAACCGATTGTTATTCTTGTCCCAATTTTAGTCCATGTTGGTTTTGTAGGTTGTGTATTAATTCCTCTCCTCTTCTTGAAAACAAAGTTGCTTCTACCTTTTCCTTGTTGAATTATTTTGGTGTTTCCACAGCGAATCCCATTTGTGTTGATAGAAAATTAGTTTTTGGCCACTAAATGTTGCTTTTGGTCAAAAAACTGTTTGACATTGGATAGACCTATATTAGGCCATCTTGATAAGTCATTGTGGCTTATTTCTGGTTTCTTGTTGTGCTTCACACTAGTTTCAAGCCTTGTTTGTGGACCAATACTTAAAGCTCCTTTGTTATCTCCTAAAAGATATTTTATTTGGGTGAAATTCATTATTTGAAGCACAATTGCTATTTGAAGGTTGATGTTCAAGGTGAGCCTAAGCTCATCTTGTGAGGGAGTATTTGAGGATAACGTATACTAGAGAACAAAATATATTGTTGAGAAGGAAACTTATCTATGTATTAAAGATATACTTGATTTCCTCTTCTGCTTGAAGGAAACATGGTCCATGTATTAAGGAAATGTTTAATTTCTCCTTATTTTGGAGATGTGGTCTATTCTCTAGGCCTATATATAGTCACTTTCATGTATAGTGTAAGATCAAGCTTACTACAATAGAAGTCTAATACAATTTTCTCTCCTCTCTTTATTTAATGTACTTTGAATTCTAACAGTCTAGATTTGTTTTAAATCAACTTTGATGTACTGAAGAGTGCTACATAGTAATGAAGTTGGTTGTAATTATTTTGTTTCATGTTCATTGTGCTCTTATTCAATACATATAGGAAATTGTGAAGTCGCCGCGTCAATGCGGAAAGGAAGCCACTGGTTTGTCCCCTTAGGGACACATGTTTTCCAGATTCGGAGTCAGAGACCTGATTAAGTCCACTTGTGTCAAACTGGGTGCTGGCACAACACTGCCATCAAATCAAGTGTTTTCCCTGGGGAAAAAGACACCCTAATCTTTTTTACTAATTATTTACGGTGTTCATGTTAGTTAGCATTTAGCATCTGTTTACTTATCCATCAATATTTACTGACATTGCGTTGAAATTTTTATCCCGTCTATTTGCATCTATATTTTATTTTTGAGAATTGTTATTAGTTTAAAAATCCAGATTATACCATGCGATAGGAAAGTCAAGTTTAATGCATAAATATTTT
The DNA here is from genome assembly GCA_035590655.1 of Pouteria glomerata. Taxonomy (NCBI): domain Eukaryota; kingdom Viridiplantae; phylum Streptophyta; class Magnoliopsida; order Ericales; family Sapotaceae; genus Pouteria; species Pouteria glomerata. Next base: position 797 of record JAVXUM010006989.1, on the reverse strand, counting down.
GTTTTATCTCATATTGTATTGCTCATATTTTATAACTATATTGTTGTTTTATTCTTAGTTGACTTTATACCTCATACTTTTTAACTATATTGTTGTTTTATTCTTAGTTGACTTTATACCTTGGCTTCTCTGTTACTTCACTTTGTTTCTAATTTCTGGGGAGGTGCAGGAAACTTTGCATTTTCATAATAAATCGTGTGAAGATTCATTTGAGTCATTGGAGGCTTCATCGTGTGTGTCTAATGAAAACACACAGGAGTTTCAAAGAAGAGAACCTACTCCCAAGAAAAGCCTAATGAAGAATTGGCCCTTGATGTCATCAATTATAGTTTACTGTGTCTTCTCACTACATGATATGGCTTATACAGAGGTAGCTTACACAACCTAACTCTGGTTTATGAAATATGGCTTGATTTTTATGTTGTGTTATTATTAGTAATCTTGTTTTTTTTTTGCAACTCTAATCTATGATTCTACTACTTTCTGATGGTGCATTTTTATTGCATTGTGAAGTACCATATTAACTTGACAACGAAATCATTTCAACACATTTCATGGATGTGTATTGCTATTTAACGCTCGTCACAATATTCTAGAATATGTAGTTGATTGAGTATCGACGATTGAGCTTGATTGTCATTGATTGATTGAAGATTGCATTTCTTTTCTTTGGTTGTAATATAGTATTATAAATACAATGATAGCGAATTAGGGAAAATTTCTCTCTCAATTATTCTACTATGGTTTTTTTTTTGGTAGGTACTATTTTGATTTTTAACTTGATATCAGAGTAGAAG
>JAVXUM010006980.1:0-10361 GCA_035590655.1 Pouteria glomerata | reverse complement strand
TTTGCAACAGAAAAAGAAAACAGAGTGAAAACACCTTTTTCCTGCTTTCATTTTTCTGTTGTCGTTTTCATTTTTTTTGAAGCAAAAAAACGAAAACAGATTTTAACAAATATGTTTTTGCTGTAAGTTTTCAAAATTTTAAAAACGAAAACAGAAAAACAGAAAACTGAAACGTTACCAAACGGGGCCTATACAACTTTTGGTAATTTTCCCCTGAAAATTAGGTTACTAAACAGTGTCAAAATTTTGGTAGAAGCCACTCTCAATGTTGTTAATAAGTGTGTGTGTGTGTTCTACAAACGCATATTTTTTTCAACGAAAAATTTTAATTTACAATCGTACCCGTCGAGGAGATCTTGATGGTGACCTTGATCTTGGTCTACATATTGGCCAAACAAATAACCAAATGAGGGTTAGAAATGGCACTTCTAGAAATCACACAAGGGGATGAATTTTACAACTAAGGCCCTAATACCTAGATGATTTCAGAGGTGATAGGGATATAGATTTTGATGGTGATCTGGTTATAGAACGTTCCAGTGATTTGTTGCAATAGATTAGTAAATATCTTAGTTAATTAGAGAAGTTTGTAAATGAAGCAAACAAATAATTAATATAAACATACCTTTGATTCCTCCTCGGAGTTCTGCTTATGTTGTGGCTCTTACTTGGGCTCCCTGATGGATTGCGATCAAACCTCTTCACCTACCACCATTTAAATAACAAACAATCAATAGTACAAACATCTCTATTTTGGGATCAATTAAGTATAAAACTAAAGGGCCTTAGTTGCAACATTAAACAACAAAGCACTGAAAAATACCTGAATATAAGTTCTAGTCCAAGGATTTTTAAATTCAGTGTCATCAAGTTTCCGTATCTGAGTAAAACAAATATGCGTCATTAAAGAACTGGAGCACAATTCTTGATCTCTCAGCAAAAGTTATTCAAAAATGAAAAAAAAAAAAAAAAAAGTAAACCAAGAATTATTTTGGTCATCAACAAACTTACAAACTCTAACATTTACTTAGATCCTCAAACATCAAAACTTTTAACTAAAACCCAAAAGAAAAGAAGTCTATCAAATCGAGAGTGTAAATCCAAGAAGAAAAATCAAATCAAAACCTAGAAATTCCTAAAAGAAAATGTTAAAATCAAGTTTAAACTCAAGTTTCCCATAATCTACCTACCAAAAAAAAAAGTTTCCCATAATCTTCTAAGATCAAAGCATGCAGACCATCAAGTAAAAAGAAACTGAAATTTTGAATAAAAATTAGAGAAAAATAAGCCAAAAAAAAAAAAAAAATCAATAACGCACGAAGAAGGGGATGTATGAATGTTTCGTTTTCATATATCAATACCTTGGTAAGGCACAAAGAAGGGGATGTATGAGAACTAAATTATCTACCAAAGAAAAAATAAGAAATAACTTCATCAAATCATACCTACAACTGCCAATATCAAGCACAAAGTCCTCTTTGAGGTGACTGGTGAGCATCAACTTTAACTATCACTTATAATTATTCAAACTACCCCTGAGCTTTTAGACTTGAAAAAAAGCCCTAATCAAACCAAATGGACAAATGGCAAATTCCCTCTGGAACATTATCACTGCACATCTGAAAATGGTCAATGGGACAATAATTTAAAAGTAAGAGGAGAAGATATTTGATAAGGAATGTTTGCCACGCAGATATCAAAGTATGGAAGATCACACTTAAGCATATCTCCTTGGATAATTTGCAACACGATGGCATCGACAGAGCCAATCAGATTTATATACAAAATGTCTCCCAAACTGCTACTGACAAAGACAAACTTTCATAGAATAACCAACAAAAACAACTATGGAAGCATATTAGTAGATGTAAAAACATAGTTTATGCGTTATGAAAGTTCCAGTAGGGTAAACTATAGTTTGCACCATGAATTTTTTTTTTTTTTTTTTTTAAATCAAACTACAGTTTGCACCTTTCAATTGTAACAATTAATTACCTAAATTTTTAATTTGTTGCAATGTTAACACTTTATTAGAAAATATCCCATTAAATGGCAAGGGGCCCATTTATAGGAGATCAACAAATTAAAACATTAGGTCCTCAATTTTTACAATTAAATTGGATCTGGTCAAATAAAAAGGTTAGGGGTGCAAACTACAATCTACCCACTTCTTGGCAGTTTTAGCCCCTAGACTGTACCCCAAGTTGCTTTACGAATTCAAGGTTGAACTATTCAAACAGGAAATATGAATTCATGATGTCCTTATGTTAGTGTAGATCCACCTCACAAACAGTAATTTACTGGTTTATTGATGATGTCCTTAGATTAATCCCTAACAAATAGACAACATTTAACTAATAAACAACTTTTATTACAATAGTTCAATCACTATCCTCGGAATCCAAAACACAAAATAGCCCCAAATCCCTTATTTCTCAACTTACTAAATTCGAATCTTGAAAAAACCTAGAAATACAAATCCATCAAGATATCAGAATAGTTTGAAATTGACCCATCTGAATTCTAACCTGGAAATAGATTACATTTTTCAATCGAACAACAACATCACTTGTGGGAGGCGATGGAAGGGGCACCAAGCAAGCTAGCATGCTGCACCTCGAGCTCGATGATGAGATGCACGGCAAGGATCAAGAGGGTAGTTTCGGTGATCCAGGCGGCCTTTCTGGTGCTCTTCAACAACTTCTTGGCGTCGAAGGCGGCGTAGCAAACCGTTCGCTTGCCTTGAGCAACTATCGGAGACTGAGAGACCGTTGTCAAAAACCTAGAGAGAACCACTTCGCAAGCCGTTCGCTTGCCCTGAGGGACTATCGGAGACTGCATGTTGTTGCCCAGAGCCCACAGAGAGAGAGAAAGAGAGAGAGAGAGAGAGAGGGCTTTGGGGTTAGGCGGGAGCTTATTGGAGAAGCTCTAGCGGTAAAAACATTTAGGCCGTTTGATTGTTTGCAAAATTAAATCTCAACCATCCATTATAGTTTGTGAGAGGGATAATTTGAAATGAGATGTGTTTTATTATATAGATATGGCTTCATTTGGTTAGCTGATAATTTTTAAAAATTTTAAAAATATCTAAAAATTATTTATTTTTATTTTATTGCACGAATTATAAATTTACAATTTATCTCATTTTGTCTCACTTTACCTTATTTTGTATCATTCCAAACACATTTTATATATATAACTCTAACTACTTGGGTAGATTTATTTGCACTCTAGAAATGAATTTTTACATTTTGTTTTATTTTTTTATTAAATAAAATTATACAACTATCTTCATTCTTATAGAACGATATTTATAATATTAAAATAATATACAACATATGTTATTAAAAAAATAGAGTTGTTGTATAATTTTATGTAATGAAAAGCTAAATGCAATATAAGAATTTATTCGTGGAGTGCAAACAAACTCACACTAACACTTATATGAATCTCATAATATATATTAATATAATCCTACAAATATTATTATGTATATTATAATATTTGTAGCATATCTGTATTACAATATAGATCAATTTGATTAGACATTTACTCTACATAGCATGGCGTTGAGAGGAAAGAGGGAGGGGCTGGGCAAAAAAGCTATTTGATTGGCTTTTTTTTTTTACCCCTACATGGCATGAAATTGAGGGGAAAGAAGGAGGGGGGCTGGGCGGAAAAGCCATCAGCTGGATTTTTCTTTCCCGAGGCAAAAACGCCATTCGTTTGACAAATTTTTTATTTGATTAAGCTTAAAATAAAATAAAACAAAATAATATTTTAAATATAATTAAATAACTTTTCACAATTTTTAAGTAGGTAATAAAACTAATAGAAATAAATAAATAAAAATAATTAATTTTTATAAATAAATTTATTATATAATAATTAATAATTAATTTTAAATAAATACATTTTTACACTATTTGTATCATCCATATAATAAGGAAGTTAAATAATTTGAATTTACTTAATAGCATATAATAATCAAAATCAATCGTCGGATTTACTTAATTGTCGAGATTATTTTTCTTTTTCTTTCCATTTCTCACATTTTGTTGAATATTTATTTATAAAAGTTTTTGAAACTTAACTAATAATATATGAATATATTTATTTATTTATTAATAATATATGAATATCGATAAACTTAAGTAAGTTTTTTTTTTTATTTTAAAGAAATAATATTTAAAAATTTCTTAAACAATAAGAAGTTAAATTAAAATTTTAATTTTAATGTATTTAAAACTTAAAACTTAAAATTTTAAATGCATACACTTTTACCTTTTTGCGTCTTTTACACAATAAAAAAATTAAAAAATTTAAATTTAAAATATTTTTAACCATTGGAGTGGCTCAATAGTCAACATTACTTTTTCTTTTCTTCTCTAATTTAGTTGTCTTTTGGTTATTTCACGTGAAAACACACCCTCTTACTTTTCTTATATTTGTTGAATATTTTTTTATAAAAGTTTTTAAATTAATTTTTTTAAAAATATGATATTATGTCTAATAAATAATAAAATTTTACGTATTTATTTAACACTGTATAGATATTTTAATATCTTTTGATTAATAATTTTTATTTTTATAGATTGTTTTTATAATTTTTTATGTAAGTCTGTTTTTCAAATTTATATTTGAGCTATTTGGATGCCAAATTATATTTTTGTACATTTACACATAAGCAATTTCTAGTATATATATACATATATATATATATATGTATCAATTTCTAGATTGGGTCTATATGGCATGATAAAAAAAATTAAAAATAGTGAAAATGTGGTTTAAAAAAATTTTTTATGATTGGTACACAACTATTAAATTATGTTTTTCAGAGATGAATAGTGGACCTTTTTTAACATTTATGTCAGTTTTTTGGAGAAAGAAACCATTTGAATGAATTTTTGGTCAGAGCAACTTTGTGTTCACTTTTTAACTTTTACGTCAAATTGTCCAAATGGTTTTTTTTTTGTTCCATCATAATGGTTTTGTATTAAAATTTATTGAAAGTGGTTACAGAAGTTTTGATATTTATAGAAAAGTGATTAAGATTTATGAAATGTTTTTAAGATTTGTAAAAAATTTATAGAGATTAGTAAAAATTTGTTTAGATATGTAGATATATATAAATTTTTGAAAATTTTACGAAATACAAAAAGTGCACAATGTGTTAGAGAATTTAAGAGGATTTCGAAGATTTTCAAAAGTTTTCATCATTTTTTTAAGTTTTTCATTCCTCCTAAACAGGCCATACATATATATGTATGTATGTATGTATCAACGATCTATACTATTATGAAGTGTAAGGGCGTGTCCGGTTAATACTAAGGGAGGGGTAGCCTCATTGATCTAGAAAATTATTGTAAAATTTCATTATTTGTGTCCCTATTATTTTAAAATTTTCACTTTTGCCCCACTCTTTTTCTCTCAAATGCGAATAGCGGCACCTAGTGAAAATTCCATCTTGGATGTCAAATTTTTCATGATTGCCACTAGAGCGTTATTAGCAATGACTGATCAACAGAGTTGGTTGCAGTGGGAGCCCCCTGTTCTTGGAGCCCTTTTGGGCGCAACAAGCAGCTAGCAGCGCAGTCCTGGTTTCAGGATGGCACAGAATGGGCTATTCCTTCGCCGTACAATCCAGCGTCGCCCAACAGCTCGAAAATCACATCCGACAAATACACAAGGTGGTCGGAAACGCAGTCACAGAAGGAAGATTCATAGTCTTTGGCGCCGGCTCAACCCTACTCATCAATTCAGCTATTCACGCCCTTTACATGGACAACAATTCATCTCCCGCAGGAATCGTGGCCTCAGCCCCTAGTTACCCGGTTGGTTGCTCCAGTAGTGTTGTCAAAATTGTTCGCATCTAAATAGGTATAAGAATTTTAAAATTTTTTCGAAGAGATACGAGAATAGGTATAAGGGTCTCCATCTTGTCCTGTACCTGTTTAAATATTTATTTATTAATTTATATATTTTTTTAATATTTTTTAATATATATATATAATATATTTTTATTTAATATATATAATAATTTTATAATATTTATTAAATATATAATTTATAATTATAATTATATTTAGCGAGTAAACGAGGACAGAGACGGAGAATCTGTCTTTTAACGGAGACGAGTATGGAAAAAATTTTTATATCCGCAACGAGAATGGAGAAGGATATTATTAAACGGGACGGGAACGAAAAATGTCATACTCGTCCCTTACCTACTCCGTTAACATTCTTATGTTCTACTACTTAAAAGTCCCATTTTAAGGGTATTTTTTTTTTTTTTTGAATGAATCACGTGTTCAGGTAGATCAATTTTTGTATATCTCGACTAATTTTTGAAGCTAATAAAGTAAGCCTACACCTCCTAAAAAAACTAATAATCACTAAATAGCAAATCAAGATCTTATCATTAAGTTATCCGTTGGATTAAGGGCTACTTCTAAACCAACTATAACATCTTGGTTTAATTTGGGAACTCATTTTTTCCGCAGGCGTATAGGGAACAGGCAGAATTTTTCGGGTACAAGTTTCTTGGAGATGCATCTTTGTGGAAGAACGCTTCACACGGGAATACGAGCGTTATTGAGTTTGTAACTTCGCCAAACAATCCCGATGGTCTGTTGAAGGAGGCAGTACTCAAAGGCTCATCGGTCAAGATTCACGATTACGCCTATTACTGGCCACATTTTACCGCAATTCCAGCTCCAGCAGATGAGGATCTAATGCTGTTTACACTCTCTAAGCTTACTGGCCATGCCGGCACAAGATTTGGGTAAGAGCAACCATCACTCTACTTCCATAAATTCATGTTCCTAAACCCAGTATTAGGCTCAGTAATCAAGCTAGCTAAACTCGGGCTTGGCTCGGCTCAGCGCATTTGCACTCTGGCTTTGAACTGTAATCCTCCACCAGACCTAATTTTGCTTGCTACTGCTTTTGCTCTTCAGGTGGGCATTGGTAAAGAATGAGACTATATACCAGAGAATGATGACATATTCCATACAAATTTCGCTTGGAATTTCTCATGACACGAAGTTATTAGCGTTACACCAAATAAAGGTAGTTTTGGATGAATTGGACAAATTTTTTAAGTTCGGACATGAAACAATGAGGAAGCGTTGGGAGGTTTTGAGCAAAGCATTGTCAGTTTCGAAGCGCTTCTCTATCCAAAAGGTTGAACCTACGTACTGCACGTTTTACAAAAAATTCAGAAATCCTTCACCAGGTGAGATTCTCATTTTTTTTTTTTTTTTCCTTTCACTTGTCTTAATTTCAGAATATTGTGATATTATAGCGAGGGTTTGTTTGATTACAAAATAGTTTTTAGCTTTTCCTTTTCTTGTTTTATATAGCTTTTTTTTAAAAAAATTGATTTTTTTAGAAATTATAATTTTTAGACACCTTATTCATATTCATATAAAAAATAAAAAAGTTTGTTTGAATAAAAATTTAAAAAATAAAAAAATTAACTTTTTCATTGCTTTTTTTTTTTTATCTAAATAGATAGTTTTATCAATAGACTTGAACTTTTTATTTTATTTTATTTTATTTTTTTGATATGATTAACACACGCAAAAACCCATTGATGATCTATTACGAGAAATGAGTATCCAAGCAAACAAATCTCTTATATGTGAAATATTATATCCTTGGAAGTTTTTTTTTTTTTATTCTATTTTTTTTAATTGCAGCCTATGGGTGGTTCAAATGTGAGAGGGATGAAGATGAAGATTGCTTGAAAGTGCTTAAAGAAGCAGGTATAATTGCCCGCTCAGGTAGTCTATTTGGTGCTAGCAGCCGCTATGTGCGTCTCAGCCTTATCAAGACTCAAGATGATTTTGACTTGATGATGAGCCGAATAAATGCATTGGTTTCAAAGGAGAATGTGTAAAAGCAATTATTGTAATATGTGGTTAATATTTAGATCAGAGGAGTAGGAAGGAACGAAAAGTTTTTAGAATAAAACGTAGCAAAGTATAGTGAGCGGGCCATTAGACCCGCAGGGGTATACGCGTTATTGTGAAGGGGTGTAAGGAGTTATGCCTCAACAGTACGGTATGGGAATTATAGTTTTATTGACAGGGTTAGGGTTTTTTTTGTCTATATATATGTTATATTGTACTATGTAACCTTAAGAGAGATTTTAAGGTTAATAAGAAATATTCAAGCCGTTGTGGACAAAGGCAAACTTGTTGAATCACGTAAATTCTATATGTTGATTTCTTACTTTCTTGTTACTTTTTTTTATTTATATTCACACTACAAACTGGTATTAGAGTCGTGATTGATATGGTTAGGACTTCTGCAATGGTGAAATTCAATGTGGTGAAGTTCGATGGGATTGGAAACTTTGTATTTATGGCAGAGGCGTGTAACGGACCTGTTGACACAATAGGGGATGATGAAAGCTTTAACTAGCAAGAAACCTGAAGAAACAAGCCAAGCAGATTGGGATGAACTCGAAGGGAGAGCCGTCGCTACGATTCAGCTCTATTTAGCGGATGAGGTTATGTACCACGTCATGGATGAGAGTTCCTCAGTAGATGTTTGGAAGAAATTGGAGAGTCGGTATTTGTCAAAAGCGTTCACCAATAAATTGTATCTCAAGCAAAAGCTATACGAATTGAAGATGTTAGAGGGTACAGATCTAATCACCCATATAAAGACATTCAATCAGATTATTAGTGATCTATTGAGACTTGAAGTTAAATTCACAGATAATGACAAAGCCCTGATGTTGTTAGTATCTCTTCCCTCTTCATATGAACATCTTGTGACCACATTGCTGTAGGAAAAAGAAACCTTAGTTATAGGGTTTTGTCAACTATTTTCCAAAACAATTATCGCAATAGTTATAGGGTCTGTGTCTTCGGAACCAAAACTATTTTCCAAAACAAGTCTGTTTTCTGTTGAAGACAATTTGCTAATTTGAATGCCATTACAAAAATAACAAAAATATAGTAAATTACTTCATTAATTTATTATTAACTTTTGGTGCACTTGGTTACATTTTGGTTTGTATCTCTAAATATTTTTATACGTGTTCGTAATCTTCTACTGTTATCAGAATATTTTCAAAAGTTCTCTAAAATATTTTTTATTTTCATACCATTCAAAACAATCCATGAAGCAAAATTGTAGTCCTTCCTTGCAATATCAAAAATTGCTGATGTGAATCTAATGCATCCATTGCTGTTCCTATTGCGATAATAGATAAACATGAAAGGCCTACATGGGATCCATGGATCAATGTACGTGAGCATTGGATGTGTTTCAACCGACCAGCACTGTATGGTTATGATCCTCCAGTGTCTGAGGAGCGTGCAAAGATGACTTGCGACTGTTGGCCTTCATGGTGCTACTGTTGCTGTGGTGGTTCAGCGAAGAAGTCTCAGTCCAAGAAGAAGGGATTGAAAGCTCTGTTTGGCCTTAAAGAGATGTACAACAAGAAGAAGATGGGCAAGAACTACTCTAGGAAATCCTCTAGACCCATATTTCTGCTGTGCTCCTTCATTGACTAGCTTATGATATTTGAATTAATGAATTATGGGTGTACATGGGTTGCCAGGTTGTTTACGGAATCAAATTTTAATTTGTTCTAAAATTTTGAGTTCAAAACTACAGTGGTTGACTTATGGATCCAAATTGAGCTAATTGAATCTTTTTTCAGTTGGTTTGGTTCAGTTGTAATGCTACACCTCTATATAATTACCATTGTTTGGCTTCCTTCCATAGATTCGCATTAGTGACTGAGACTGAGAGTGTGCTGGGAGTACACAGAATCGCGCTTTCATGTGGTGGTTCTTTAGTCAACAACTGCTGTTTCACATTGCGGTTATACAGTGATGAATCTGCCAAACTGCTAAGCTAAACGATGAGTGCCATGCTAAACAATAATCGCCATTTCGGATGGTGGTTTTATCCGACAACAACTGTAGTTTCAAACTGTGTTTCCTCATTAATAGCATCTTTTGAATTTTTTTTTTTTTCGCAGCATTTCTTGATATACTGCATATAATAAAAAAAAATTCGTAATAATGGAGATGGGAGCGAGCCAAGGGTTTTTTTTGGTTCTAAGGCTGCTTAGAAGAGATATTGCGGAAACACGGCGGAAAAAAAAAAAAATTGGAAGAATATGATTAATGAAACCGTGAAATAAGTGTGCGGTTCTTAAAACTGCAGTACCATTACACAGATTTGATTTTCAGCCGAAATCGCGCAATGAGTTTGCGATTGCGGTTGTTTAACTGTGAAACAAGGAGACAGGTCTCGGAAAAAAACGCGAACTGGGTTTGCTGTTGGACCGCGAAAACAGCCGCAACTTGGGTATGCGGTTTCACTTTTAA
>JAVXUM010006949.1:0-10362 GCA_035590655.1 Pouteria glomerata | reverse complement strand
GAATTTGTAATTCATACAATCAGATAAAAAGGTATATAAATTTTAAAAAATTTTAAAAATTTATAATAAATTAAACGGAGGCTAAAATTCTCGTACGTGCGACTTTTGCCACTGAAGTAGGACATATCGAGTTCCAGTTGTCATTGTCCTCGGGTGAATATTATAAATGCTTTGCTTAGTCAAGAAGCTTCATTTATTTAGTGAATCAAGTGTACCTAAATTATATGTTCAACTAAACATTTCCCACTGTATTTAGGGGATATTTGGTACAGTGATTTTTGTTAAAAAATTTTAAAAATTTTTAAAAATTTTTAAAAATTTATTTCATTATACGAATTACGAACTCATAATTTATCTCATTTTATCTAATTTTTTATCACACCAAATATTTCCTTAATCTGCTAAAAGTTGTTTAAATTTAGAAATTCACTTGTTATAGTTAATTAAAATTAATTCAAATTTAAATACAAGTTGGAGTTGGAGTTCATCTTGATAAACTTAAATTTATATAAAATAATTAATTATTTAAGCACAAGTTATAACTCAAATTGATCAATTTGAATTTATGTAAAATAATCAAATTAATTACTTGAGCTCAACTTAATTAAATTCAACTTAAAAGTTTAACAAATCGAATTTAAACACATTTTTAAGATTGATAATTGAGATACTTTCCAACCAAGTTTAAATAATTTACTATTAGTCTTAAATCGGGTCCACTTGGTTACACTCTAATATGTGTGTAAGAGACAAATGTTTGTTTTGTTAAAAATCTCTGAAAATTATTAAAAATTATTTGCTTTTTTTCTCACTGCACGAATTACGAACTCACGAATTATCTCATTTTATCTCATTTTTTATCACACCAAACACCTCTATAGTGCAAGAACTTTTGATAATATAATTTGCAAAATACCACTAAATTTTAGCTTAAGAAAACTAAAGATAAAAGTTGATAGAAGGATGATGATTAATTAGACCAAATTTGTTTTCTGTACCCATTATAATTGAATAATAAACACATATATTTTAATGATGAATACACAAGGAAGGAGTTAGAAAGTTATATATATGAATAGACACAAATTATAAGATACATAAATGATTGGTGGATTTCATGAGAGGAATAAAGAGAGAATTTGATTGTCGTTGGAAAAAGAATGAGTGTGTGTGTGTGTGAGAGAGAGAGAGAGAGAATGGTTAAAATGGGATTAGATATTTTTTAGTTGTATTTGGTGAATTGAGTATAATTGACATTGTTGTGTATTGTGTTAAAATTTGTTTCTTTAATTGAGTAGATTCAATTGGTATTGAACTGATTTTTTTTCTTTTTTTGGTGGCCACAATTAACATTGAGTTATTTTTTTTTTTCTTTTCTTGGTAGGCATAATTGGTATTGGATAGTTTTTTTTTTTTTTTCTTGAGTGAGTACAATTGGTGGAAAAGAGAAAAAAATAACATAATAATACTACATTAATCCTGTGACATTAATGTAAAATTTTTTTCTCTTTTTTTTTTTTTTTGAGTGAGCACAATTAAACACTAAAAATAATATAAATAATAATAATAATGCTACAACTAGCTCCGCCCACAAAACTTAGAAAGCCAACCTCTTCATGGAACGGCCGCGGAATTTAGCAAAATTTTGGCAAACAAGCCATTTTCTCCTTTAAAATGGTAGGCTAAGTTCTTATACTTTTCAACGACATATGGATCGAAGTATTGAAAACCCTCTGAAAGATACAATGCATATATGGGATTCGACTTAATGGAGGTACCATTAACCTAGTTGTGATTACTTGAAAAAGACATTTATTCACTTTCATCCAATTTTTGTTATTGCTTTCCTTCTATTTTTCTCAATAATAGGCTTCACAAAAATAAGTTAAAACTGATAAGGTCTATAGAATATATTTGATTAGTTAATAAATTGGGATAAATTTAAATTTTTAATGGGAGAATTTTATAACATAACCATACTCAATCCGTCGTTTTATTTTCTTTGCAATCAAGTTTGCATATATAATAAGTGTTCTTAGGTCATTAAAAGGTAAAAAATTTTAAAAATTAATTGAGATACACACAAATTAACTCAAATATTATTAGTTATCAACCAAAAATGTTTTACGAGCATATATATATTTTTTTCTTTCTTTCACCTAATTTATCTAAAATTAGAATGAAAGCTATATCAAATAACTAAACAACATAAATAAAACAAGAAATAAGTTGCCATATATATAAGATATGATGATAATTTGATAAATATATTGTTTTTGTTGCAATCACAAAGATGGTGCATTTAGGACCACCCTCGAAAGTCGAAACAGTAATATTCCATGGAGTCATAGACTGTGACTACCACTTCTTCCTCTATTGTCTTCTTCCAAAGCTATAATTATTTTTTGGAAGCTAAGCCATAGAGGCTACAGTAATGAGTAGTGCTTACTCAATTTGAAATGACACAAACTAATTTGCATTCAAAAATATAATGATACACACACATATGATATATGGTGACTTCGAAGTTTCACAAACTTGTGAATAAAATTGGTAGTCAATTTCTGTGGACTGGCTAGCTCAAAATCATGCAAGAAACAAAATGGGACCGAAGGAAAATGGGACCGGAGAGAGTGCTTGCTCGCATAATTAGTCACTTGCAGTCTTGTGCGCATACATTTACATCTAGTGTACACGATGTAAATATATGCAACCCAAAGGTTATGTTTGTTTCGGGAGTTGAAAGAATGTAGTATTATGTATTAATTATAAATGTATAAGTATTTTATGGCATCGTTTAGTTACTCAATTTTTAATGGAGAATTGCTAAAAGTAATTAAAATTGATAAAAGTTAATAAAAATTTTATGAAACACCTAAAAGTTATAAAAAATATTATTAAAAATTGTTATTTATTTTATCAAACGCACCAAAAATTACATATCTTGTATGGTTAATAGCTTGAATACCATATCATCATCAGCCAATAGTTTGATACCATATCTCGTGTGGCTAAGTATTCCATAATTTTATAGAACTTGAGTGGATTAGTTGTTCACCTTAGATTGCCAATCCTTCAAAATGATTGTTCCTGTTATATCTTCTATACATTTTACGTTAATTCTAATAAAATAACAAATAATACTTATTCAAACAGATCCATATTAGTTTGTGAGAATGACTCGTCTTTGTGATTGTTATCTCAAGCATAAAGCGTGCTCGATCCAGAAGAATAAATTTATCAAAAATCTCATAAAACAATTAGGCCAGAGTTGAATAATTGAACTGATTGATTTTTAGTTTAGTAAAAATTTAAAATTTAAGAAATGAGAAAACTAAGCTTCAGTTTTGAATTCATCTTGTGGATGTATATACTTGTGTTTGATTATTCAATAAGTTTTATAATTCAATTTATTTATACCAAAATATATATGGATTGGAAAATAAAAGTGAAAGAATTTTTCTAATTTCACAAATAAAACAATGACAATTATAGTAAAAGTACGAGCTAATATTATCTTTGATTCGAAGGAGTCAAATATGTCATAGTAAGAAGATGTATCCACATGTGACAAATCAATATCAACAAAAGTAAATAAGCATTCAATAAGATTTGTTTATTATTCATTAAAGGGGGTTAATGAATTTGATAAAATAAATGAAAAAAAAAAATTATATATAGCACATGCTTAGTTGGACGTACATCAATATAGAGTTGCATTTTTTTTTTCAAATAATTTCCAACATTTGTGTTTAAAAACTATAACAAGAAAAAAGAACAAAGTAAATAATTGAAATAACTTATCAAAACTTGGACTTTCTCTTTGGCAAGTTTGATTGAGAAAGATTGAAAGAGTTGGAAAACTACGTACCTAAACTTGAACGTTGTTTGGACCTTTATTTTTGTTCTATTGTTGGTTGGGAACTTATTTGTCAAAATATTGTCAATTTTAATTACTTAATTGATAAATTATTAACAATTGAAAAAAATACATTCTCACAATTACTATTACAAAAATGCATAAACATCACAATTTTTAAGTGTGATGTTTCACTTTTCATTTCGGTCACGAAAGTTTGATTAATCCGGATAAGATTATAAGTTGTCTTTTTTTTTTTTTATCACAGTTTACAACTGTGATCGAAAACTTATAATAATCACACACTAAAAGCGTGATCGTTTATGATAACAACCAAGATGAAAAGAAATTTTGAGTGATCTTTTATGGGTTTTAATCTCATTTTTTTTAAAAAACCATGGTCAAATGCATACAAACGACCACGCTATAAAAAATGGTTAATTTTAAAAATAATAAAAATCCACATGACAACCTGCTATTGTCCCACCATGTGGCACTTTCTCATCAGAGCAATCTTATACAGTTGAGATTTGTTTGTTGTTGCTCAGAATCAAACTAATGCCATTCCTTGGGATGTTAGTGTAGTTAACTGTTAGTTTAAACTATTATTTACATACACATTTTTAAATATATATATAAATTTTATAACTTTTGGCGACCAATTAATAGCTGCAAGTAATAAAATTATATTATTTTTATTTAACTATTTTAAGTTTTTTTATAATAATTTAATATCACTTTTGCTAACTAACTAGTAGCTAAAAGTAACACTTTTCCCAACCAATTGGTTGAGGAAAATTATAATAACCCCAAAATTTTGTATTGTTAATATATTATTTTAGTATATTATTAAAAAAATTAATTTTTTAAAAATATATTATTATAATATAAATTTATATAACAAATCAGATCATTGATTTGACATTTATGTGTTAGATCAACGACTGTTATTATACAAATCAGATTAACGGTTGCTATTCATTTTTCATTCATGTACCTTTGGCACGGGTAAATACTAGTTATTTTATAAAAAAAAAAAAAAGGGGGCCAAAGCCTTGTGGAGCCTTAGCTCCCATGCATATATATATATATGATATATGTATTTGAAGGATAAATGTTAAAAAGAAAAAAAAATGAAACGTGGCACCAACCCTATGAGTCATTCCCCCTCACCTTCAACTCGTGTACACATTGCCCTCCCCCTTTCATATACAGATATTATATACATAAGTTATGTTAAATGAAAGAGAGAAAGGTACCGAGAACAACTAGGAGAGAATAAAAAAGAAAAAAAAAGAAAAATAGAAGATGAAAAACGAGGGTTTGAGTTTGGGGATAGCGAGATTTTGGTAATTTTGACGTTGTGATTGGTATAATGGTGTTGGATTGTAGAAGTTTTATCTGAGATGAGAGATCTAAAAAGAGTAAAGTTTTAAGTTTTGGGATTTTCATATTTCTTTCAAATCTAAGGTGGGGAATCTATGTATTATTTATTCTTTTTATAATGTCTTCTTTAATAAAAATGGCCATAAAATTGATTGTAGCATATTTTGAAAAAAAAAATTAAAATTTTAAATTAACCCCAATTTGTCTTTAAGAAAGAAAATATAAAATAAAGGAATTGTAGGCTCGTAACTCTTTTAATGTGACTGATTTTATTTTATTTTTTGTTATGAAATATTATGAAACAATAATCTATATATATGATATTTAATAGAGGTATAATCGTGGGTCAAAGTTTATATGTTATTAATGCTTGATCGCTAAATTTTCAGTGACACTACCATTGTAATTAGATGTTCTATTCAATGTTGGATATGTTATGATGTGTTGTGTGTTCACTGCAAAACAAATAATAATAATGAAAAATAACTGAATAGTAATGACAATGAAGACATAAAAAAAGCTGATATACTCATACAAATTCTCTTAAGTTTTAACAAGAAGAAAAATAAAACTTAAGAAAATGTTGATTTTGGAGAAAGTGAGGATACTATACAAAATAAGGAAGGCCATGAGATACCTTTAAGTTGAAAAACCTTAAACCTATGTAAGGTTGGGTAATCGTGCCCGTGGACTAGTAATTCACAATGATTACAGAAAATGATAAGGCTCATCATAGTCATTACACTCTAGTTTATAGACGATGACGCAGGGGTGCTTCGCGACCTGTATACATACATACGAACCAGTAATGATTTGGACTGCCACTCTGATTGTAGGATAATCTGGTAGAGTATCCTTTCCCACATTGGGAAAAGAAAATAATAAATGAAGAAAGATAAAAGTTACGAATTTATGTTGTCAGATTCTACTGTGTTGATATATTCAATAATTTCTTGTTATATTCATTATTTTATGTGAATCATAAAATGTATTATAAAAAGTATATTATTATACATCGTGAGCACAAGTTATTTGGTACATACGTTTCTGCAGACTGCGTTGTGGGAATAGAGGCAGAGACCTAGGAGGGTCGGCACTCTCAGTTGGAACCCTACAGACGATTGAATAGTTTTAATTTCATGATTTTAAATGTGCTAATCTCAAAAGTTTATATATATAAAATTACTGCTTTGTAAATAAATAAAACATATGTTATATGAGATTTAATTTAAATTTAAGTGGGTATTTTATTGGTAAAATAATCTTTTTTATTATTTATATTAATGAATAGCATGGTCAATGACTTAAAAAATAAATTGTGAGATTATAATGGACCAAATGCATTAAATTTCTAATTCAAACTCACTCTTTAGGATCTTGGGATTTCGAAGCGTGACAAAAATGATAAAAAAAAATTACTTTTATTTAATTATATTAACTTTTTACAATAATTTAAAATCATAACAAATATATAAAACCATACAAATATTTAATAAATAATTTATGAAGATCTATCATATTTAATTAAAAAAGATCTTAAATCTTTTTTTATTTTTAATTAATCTTTGTGTATAATACATATTTAATTATGACTCACTATTTATAATATATTTTTCTTAATTCTGTATTATATTTTCAGAAGTAATTACGCCGTGTTTAGTTTTAGTTTTAGAAAATTATTAATCAAAACAAAATTTTTGAAAACTATTTTAATAATTGATTTGTAATAAAAAAATATTTTCAATGATTATATTCAAAAATTAGTTCTAAAAAGACAAAAAAATTGCTATTTTTATCACTTTCAATAAAATATAAAATAATATTACTTTTAATATTATTAAATATTAAAGATACACTAAATATTTATTAGATATTAAATATTTAATATTCACCTCATTGCAAGTCATATAAACTATGAAGGTTACTCCTATATATTTGTTGAAAAAAATGATTATACGTTTAAAGTTATTTAAATTTGATTCGTTAAATTTAATTTTAGAATGAATCTAAAAATATTTTTATTTATTGATCTATAATTGTATTTTTTATATCATGTTAAATTAATTAAAATTAATAAATAAATGTTATAATAGAATTTATGAAATCTAATTTAAATCATATAAAGTGATAAACAAATTGTTTTGAGAGAGAGATAGAAACAAAAATAATAATATTTTCTTTCATTATTTTATCTCACTTTTTTAAGATATATTATTCCTCACTATTTTATCTCGATTGTTTTTTAAGAGATAGGGTTTTAACTAATCTTTCTTTTATCTCAATTTTTTTTCTAGAAATGATGTTACTGATTTTTTATCTCATTTTTTCTTTAAAAAGATGCACAAGATAGATGAAATATAATCACGATTTTAACAAAATTGAGATAGAAAGATTTAAAAATAATTTTTTATCTCAATTTTTTAATTAGACTGAATTAAAAAAAATTAGCCTATAAATCTTTATCACACTTTTTTAAAAACTTCTTTATAAATTTTTTAATGTGATCTTTATCAGTTATTATTATAGTAAATATAATTTTAAATCCAAATTAAATTAAAAAATATATATATATATTCTTAAAATACTTCTTTTAAAAAATGTATTCTCTTATCAGATTTTCTTAAAAATACAGTTTGAAAATATATTTTTGTCATAATCTATAGACGTCACTTTCAACGAGAATTAAAAACTTGTGTAAATAAAAAAAATATAATAATTTATATTTTGACATAATGTTCATCCTTATCCAATGGGAAATTAGATGTCTTTGCTTTGTCACCTCCATGAGATGATTTCTATAGCGACAAAAACATCATTATATAATTACCAAAAAAAAAAAAAAAAACAAATACAGCACGAACTTTAGAGATATTAAAATCTAAAAGATAAAAACGTCTGAAATCGTCTGATAATGATGAGAGGGATGGAATGGGAGAGATGATAGAGGGATTTGGTTCACAAATTTTTATATTAAAAAATGTATTTTTAAAACGTATAATTTGATAATGCATTTTTTAATTTTTTTTTTTAATTCATCAATTCCTTGCCAATTAAGTTAAAATGGTCAACATTTTGACAAAGATTTTTCCATCATCAGTCGGAGAAAAAAAGAGGCCTTTGGTCTGAATTTTTGAATTTACAGCTTGAAAAATTAAAAATATATCAAACCAAACTGATATTATTAATATTAAAAAATACTACAGTTGTAGATGTGTTAAAATTACGAAATATGATTTATAAAACAATTAATTTGAATAAATTCTTTATAATTTTTTGTTTAAATAATTAATTCATTTTACCTTCGGGTTTTACATTTAAAATGCCGCCATTGGAATATTATAGGTGCGTGTATACCGTTGTTGGAATATTATATGCGTGTGCATATATATCATTTAAAAATTATTGTCATAAATTAAACGAAGGGGCTGTTTGGTGTGCGTCAAAAAATTTTGAAAATCTCTAAAAATCTCTAAATTCTCTGTTACTTTTTTACACATTCATATCTATTCTAACTTAAAAAAAAAAGTTAATATTTTTTCAAAAAAATTACATAATTCGAGTTCGATTAATGGACTAGCAGTAATTTTTTTTTAATGTGATCATCGTTATGACAGCTACCAAACATGTAAAGACCCAAATTTTTATTTAATTTAATTCACATATTTTTATTTAGCAAGTTTAATAAGTATTTAAATTTAATAATTTTAAAATTTCGTTACTTAATTTTTAGTTGTAATTAAAAAATGTTAATTTTAGTAACTTTGAAGGATTTTTAAATTTTAGAAAAAAATTGCCTAATTTTCTTAAATCTATGGGAAATAGGAAATTAATTAAAGTTTATTAGGGTTAGAACTCTACTAGTATATATACTTATAATGTTATAATTATTTGATAAAAAAAAAATCCTAGAGAAAGAGGGAGAGAGAGAGAGAGAGGAAGAAGAAAAATAAGAAAAATAAAAAAGAAATTAATTGAAATCTTCAAATTTATGTAAGGGACGAAGCTCTATTCTTTATGTGTATATATATATGTCAATTGCTTTACCTGCAAAATGAGATTTAGATGTCAATGTAAATATATTAGGGTGCGTTTGAAGGCTCAGGATTCGTCAAAAAAATATTAAAAGTTGTCACTTCTATAGTAATTGAGTGTTTAGTAAATTCACAATTTTTTCACTTTTTTACTCTATTACAGTAAATAATTATTACAGCGGGTCTCACTTTTTTCACTTTTCTACTCTGCTACAGTAAAAAATTTTGCTAAACACTTAAAAGTTGTCACTTTTTTACTCTGCTACAGTAACAATTTTACCAAATATCTAAAAGTTACCAAAAGTTATCAAAAATTTCATTTTGATTCACCAAAACACACCAAAAATTATCACTAACAATTTTTAACAAAAAATTATCAAAAGTTACCAAAAATTTCATTTTGATTTACCAAATATACCAAAAATTATCACTAACAATTCTTAACAAAAAACTACCAAAATTTATCTACTCTGCTACAGTAACAATTTTACCAAATACCTAAAAGTTATCAAAAATTTCATTTTAATTCACCAAACATACCAAAAATTATCATTAATAATTTTTAATAAAAAAATACCAAAATTTATTAAAAATTTTATCCTCTAAACATTCTCTACCTCGTCAGGTTCTCGGTTGGAGATGGCATTTGAATTTTTTTCTTTATTTTAAACCTTGGATTTGTAAGCTGATTGATTGAATGGCAATTGATTGAATCAATTATATATACATATATTAGTATACCCAGTGGTGTCCCATAACAAATTCCATTGATTGAATCAATTGTGTGTATATATATATATTACTGTACACGTGGTGTCCCGTAACAAATTGAACTTGAGGCTTAAATTATTCTTTTTACACCATTGGACGAAAGCTTCTCGATCTGTTAGGCCATGTTTGGTACGTGAGAATGGAATAGAATGGAATAAAATAAAAGGTGGGAATAGAAAAATGGTAGGAATGGAATGAAATGCTCATTCTATTCATTTGTTTAGTTGCTAACATGAAAATAATGGGAATGAAATAGACATTTAAATTTTTATAATTTGCTTACATATTTTAAATATAATGAAATATAATAAAAAC
>JAVXUM010006906.1:0-10367 GCA_035590655.1 Pouteria glomerata | reverse complement strand
GAAAATAAAAATAATCTTAATCATTGAGCAAATTCAAAAGTTAAAAGTATTCTAAATTTAAATTCTTTAACTTATTTATTATATAGATAAGGAAGATACAAAAGTCAAATTATGATATATAAATATAATATATATATATAATGATAAATGAATAATTATATAAAGTGAGAGTGTGTGTTCATTTGTTTTTTTTTTTTGGGGGGGGGGGGGAGTTTTAATGGTCTATTGGTTGGGGTTCATGAAATAACAATTCAAAATACTCTCAATTCCCTCTGTTTTCATCACCTGTACAAAATTAATCATAACCATTAAATTGATTAATGGTTGAAAATATAGGAAAGTTAAATCATGAGTTTATTTTTCTTTTTTAATAATCTAAAATTCGTATCAATTTGTTGTAAATCTCAATAGTTCACGAGCAAATCGGAAGATACATAATTAGCATCTCAACTATCTATCTAGATAAGTCGAGCGATGTACAATCAAGTCACTTATGTGAGAGCACACTTACTAATCAACTCAGCTAATTCTGAGGGCATCATGAGTTTCTTTATAACATAGATTTAGTGTGTAAATATTTCAAACTTAAATTTATAAAGCAAATTTACAAGAAAAAAGTGTAAAAATAATTTATAAAAATAAAAATCATTAATCAAATTAATAAAGATATAAAATTTTATTATTTATTACAAAATTATCATATTTTTTAAAATATTAATTTGAAATCTTTTATATAAAAAGTATTAAAAATATGGACAAAGTAGGAGAAAATGAAAAATTATCCTTCATTAAGCAATTTTAACATTTGAAAATATCTCAAATTTAAAATTTAAAATTTATTTATTATATAAATGATATAAAGAGTATAAAAGTGAATGTATTTAAAATTTAAATTTTAAGCACATTAAAATTAAAATTTTAATTTAAATGTTTGTTTTTAATAAAATTTTAAAGAAAATTAAAATTTAAATACATTTTTTCAAATAAAAAAATTTAATTAATTTTGTTTAATAGATGTCCATACATTGTTTAATAAAACTTAAATCTAACGGTTGATCAAGAGTTGGTGAAAATAAAAATAATTAATTCTATATTTATTTAAAATTAAAAAAAATATTTATATTACAAACCAGCTCATACTAATTTGATATATTTTTTTCGTGGCATGGATGGGGATTGAGAAATAGGAGGGCTGGAGGAAAAGGACCGGGGGGGCTGCAGTCGACCCCTCGATTGCAGCCGCAGCAGTCGGCCAAACGGCGCCGTTTTGTGCCAAACGGTGCCATTTTGTGCAGATTTTTTAGAATGTGTTAGTGTGATTTTGATCGCACATTAGACTAATTTTTTGTTCAAAAAATAAAAAAAATAATAAAATATTACGCACTTAATTTTTGTTTAAAAAATTTGACAAAAAAATAAAAAAAATGACACCGTTTTTACTGACTTGTACTGCGCAAGTTAGCAAAAACAGTATCGTTTTTTTCATATTCTTACTTGGGTTTCATTTAACACACCAAAATTAATTAAAATTCACAAATTTTTACTATTTTTTTTTACTTTCTTCTAATTAAATTTTATCACATATCATTTTTATATTAAATTATTGTACTTTTTTGTCAAATTTTTTAACAAAAAAAAATTAAGTATCGTAATATTTTATTATTTATTATTTTATTTTATTTTATTTTATTTTTTTAAATAAAAAATTAATCTAACATGCGATCAAAATCATACCAATATAATTTAAAAATTTGTAACCGCGCTGAAAGAAACCAAAACGTACCAAAACGGGGCCTTTTTAGCCGACTGCTGGTCGACCGTCCAGAGGAAAATGGGTGGGCATTGGATTAACAAAGCTGTCATGTCAGGCTTTGAAATTTGAAATTTCAAAACATCACAAATAATTTCTTTTTTTTTTTTTTTTTTAGTTTTGAAGTTTAAAATGATATGTATAGTATATTTTGTAAAATTATATTTTTCTTAATTTTAAATAAATAAAAAATTAATTATTTTTTTTGACATTTATCTTATGTCATCAAAGTTTCGCCAATTGTTGATCAACCATTAGGTTTAAGCTTTATTAAATAATGTACGAATATCTATTAAATAAAATTAACTAAATTTTTTATTTGAAAATAATGTAGTTAAACTTTAATTTTCTTTAAAATTTTATTAAAAATAAAGATTTAAATTAAAACTTTAATTCTAATGTGCTTAAAACTTAAATTTTAAATATATTCACTTTTACGCTCTTTTTATTATTTATAAAATAAGTAAACTTAAAATTTTAAATTTAAGATATTTTTAAATGTCAAAATTGCTTAACGAGCAGGGTTGTTTTTCTTTTTCTTTCACTTTTTCCATAGTTTTTGAATACTTTTTATATGAAAGATTTTAAATTAATATTTTTAAAAATGTGATAATTTTATAATAAATAATAAAATTTTATACCTTTATTAATTTGATAAGTGACTTTTATTTTTACAGGTTATTTTTAAATTTTTGATGTAGATTTGTTTTATAAATTTAAATTTGAGTTATCTATACACCAAATCTATGTTATAAAGAAGTTCATGATTTGACTTTCCTATATTTTCAACTTTTGATCAATTTAACGATCATGATTAATTTTGCAAAGGTGACGAAAATAAGGGAAATGTGAATATGGGAGCGTTTGGTAGTTGCAAAAAAAGTGTAATTTTTGATATTTATTTTGTAAAAAATTATTAGTTGTAATTTTTAGTATGATTGGTTAATAAAAATGTAATTTTTAGCAAATTTTTGTAACTTTTAGATATTTGGTAAAATTGTTACTATAGCAGAGTAGAAAAGTTGTAACTTTTGTGTATTTGTTAAAATTTTTTACTGTAGTAGATGAGAAAAGTAATAAAAATTGTGATTTCACCAAACGCACAATTATTGTGATAGTGCAACTTTTGGTAGTTTTTTATATTTTTTTTACTGCCAAATGCCTTCTATTTTGAATTGCGATTTCATGAATCCTAAGCCAAAGACCTTCCCTCCTCCAAATCTCTCACTTTATATAGTTTTCTATTTATTTATTATTATTATTTTTTATATAAATACATATATCATAATTTGACTTTTAATAATTAAATTTATTATCTTTTATATTTTTAAAACTTTTTTCAAAAATTTTAAATTAATAAATAATAAAATTTTATACATTTTGTTAAACAATACATGAACACTTATTAGATAAAGTGAAATAAGTTTTTTTTTTTATTATTTTAAAAGAATAATATTCAAAGTGTGTTTAGAGTGATAAAAAGTGAAATAAAATGAGACAAGTTATGGGTTTATAATTTGTATATTAAAATAAAAAGTGAATGACTTTTAGAGATTTTTAGAAATTTTTAGAAGTTTATAGTAAAACAAACAGAGTCTTAATATGCCTAAAGCTTAAAATTTTAAATATATACACTTTTACATTTTTTGTGTCATTTATATAATAAGTAAGTTAAAAAATTTGAATTTGAAATATTTTCAATCGTTGAATTTGTTTAATAGTCAAAATTATTTTTATTTTCATCTCTACTTAAATTATTTTTTTGGTCACTTCACATAAAAATATAATATCTTACTTTTTCATATTTTGTTGAATATTTTTTATAATTTTTTTTTAAAATGTAATTATTTGTAACATTTCTTAAAGAATAAACATTTGAATTATAAATTTAATTTTAATTTACTTAAAATTTAAAATTTTAACTACATACACTTTTACACTCTTTATATTATAATAAATAAGTTAAATAATATTTTCAACCTAAATTTGCTCAATATGATAATTATTTTTCTTTTCCTCTCCACTTTACTTATCCGTTCAATCACTTCATAAAAAAATGCTCTCCTACTCTTTCCATATTTTGTTAGATATTTTTTATAAAAATTTTTAAATTAATATTTTTAAAAATGTGATATTATTTGTAATAAATAATAAAATTTTATATTTTTATTAAACGCTGTATAAATATATTAATCTCTTTCAACCAATGATTTTTATTTTGAAATTTATATTTAAATTATTTATAAATTAAATTATATTTTTATGCCTTCAAATACGGATAACATCTAATAAATATATACACTGTACCTTCTTTTTCCATTTCGTCCCCTCTCTCGCTCCCCTCCCTCCCAAAAAATAGCTTTCTTTTTCTACCTCGTAAAAACAAACCCTTGGTCTTCAACCATTATAATTTTTTAGCTCTTGTTGCTATAGTTTGAAGCTGCGATTTTCCTCATTTATGCTGTGGGTCTTTCTATAGTGGGTTTTTGCAACCTTTAGGATGCCAAGGAAGGTATGTATGGAAGACCGGCAATAAGTATGACAGAAGTGGCAGAACGGGGTGGTAGAGGGATGCTTATTTGGGCGAATGGGAATCCCTACGAAGGCAACTGGGGGAACGGTGTGTGCGCACAAATTTCTTGTTTAAAAATAAACAGAAAATTGTAAGAACAAATTAAATTTTTTTGATTTGAGAAAATATAGATTACAATCTCTAAATTTTGTATCAAAGAAATAATCTACTGATTCTTCTCTTAAAAGAATGTTGATGTGACGGCTTGAAACTTGATCTCGAACCAATATTTAAATATTCTTAATATTTGAGAGTATGTGGGGTTTTGGCAACTTGATCCAGCAAGAGTCTCTTCGTATACAAAATAATGTCTCTTTGTGCTTGCTAGTGATCCTTGTTTATAGATGTGTGGGAAAGAGTCACAATTAAATATAAACTCTTTAAGATAATTATCTCATTATTTAATTTATTAAATAAGAGATAATATTAAAAACCTTGGATAATACCAAACTTTTTAAATAATTACCTCATTATTTTTTTATTAAATAAGAGATAAAAATCAAAAAGCTTGGATAACCTCATACCTCTTAAATAATTATTTCTTATTTATTTATTTATTTAAGAGATAAAAATTAATATGTATTAGTTATCTTTTGTGGTGGGTTCTGCTAACAAGTGACTCAATTTGATTGTTCAAGTCTTGTCATCTTCAAGCTGCATCACTTTTACACGTGGTGGCCTGTCATTTGTCCCACAATACACGTGGCAAGATTTAATTTGTCAATTTAATTAGACTTTTATCTGACATTTGGCAATATTCGATTGGCCAAAATTTTGTGTGTCTACAAATGCCCCATCGAGACTTGATCACGAGCACAATGTAGTAATGTTGAGGAGTGAGTGAGTCTTGAATTTGAAAATTTGACGTCATTGACTTAAACAATTAGGGCTTTTGTACAATGACGTACTTTTTTTTGTAGGAAATTAAAATTTAATAATAATCTCTTATCCCGAATAATTTCGGGTTTTCTTAATTGAAGTAGAATTGATACCTAATTTTCCAAATCAATTCCCAATTGAAAATTGGTCATGTGACTATTTAATTTGGATAACAATTCTCACAGAAGCATGACGTTAGGTATCTCTTTTGTTTTAGTATATTTTGAGTTAAGTTTAATCCATACATATCTTGTCCATTATCTTTTGGTGGCAGTTTTCCTAAGCTAGACGACTCAATTGGATTATATCCAACCTTTGCGAGGAGTTTATATGCATTTGGATCAAAACCCTCATGTGTACGAGTTAATAGTAGGTCACCATGCTCTACTTTAGAACTTTGCGTCCGTCGAACAAATCCCGGAATTAGCGTAGTTACCTTTGTTTGATCGACGTTGGTAATGGAGAGAGTTAGTTCACCCAAGGCTTGGTCGTCAACTTTTTGCGCCTTTGTCGTATAACAAAGTACTGGGGTGGTATTGTTAGAAGCCTTCACATTGTACTTATTTTCACATTTTTTGATGGGTTTGCTGATTTCTTTCTTTTGGTTAGCAATATTGCTACTCTTATTGTCTTGAGGATTGTCACTTTGCTGCAATTTGTATGTTAAGGAAATACTTACTAGCTGTAGTTCCTCCACCACAGTGTGCACCAAGTAGAATTTAGCATCAGCAAAATGTGATTCAGCTTCGATGAAATGCTTCTTATCAGCTACAATCTTTCTGATTTCATTATCACGACAGTACTTTAGGCACTGGTGGAGAGTAGAAGGAACCATACCATTCTCTTGGATCCAAGGCCTACCTAATAGCATATTTTATGAAGTTTTGGCATCAATCACGTGGGGTAATACAGTTGATGTCATGTTATTAATGAGCAAATTAAGACGAATTACGTCAATCGCTCTTTGCCTCCTTTGATTAAGGTCTTGAATCATCAAAAGGCTATGTGACAATTCATCTACACCAATGCTTAACTCCTTCATTACGTGAAGAGGTAGAATGTTAATTGCCGATCCGCCATCAACAAACACTTTATTTAGTCTTTGCTCGCATATGTAACCAGAGACAAAAAGAGGGCGATTGTGTGGTGTTGAACCAAGTAGAAGATTTTCGTATGAGAAAGTCAGTTCTTCATACTAGTAATAGATGTATCCTCACAAGTTTTGAAGCTCAGTTTCTCTGGTGTTTGCATGGGTGTTGAAGATGATTCAATTCTTTCTTTTGTTGATTCTTTTACATGCGCAAAATGACATCCAACAGTTTCAAGGTTAGATTAATCAATTTTTTGCCAAGATTTTGGAAAAAATTCCCATAAAGTAATGGGAGTACGTTGTGGTTGAACAAAAGTCTTAACTACTATAGTTGATGTCATTTGTTGAACTTTCTTTTTCTTCCACTGTTTTTTTTATTATATCTAATGAACTTCTACTTGTAGCGAATGATTTAAGAGTGATGTGACTTCAACTTACTCTTTCTTTTGCAAGTAATAAATATCCATCTGTCCTTAGCCGGATCAATTATTTCCTTTACAGCACTCTCACTTATCATTGGTTGTGTAGAAGAACCAGATGAACACCTGAATATTTCTATTGCATCAGATGATCCAAATTGAACTTTAAACTTGGAAATTATACTTTTAGGTGTAGGATTGACAGCTCCAATCACAATAGCAGTTTGGTTGGTGGCCGTTACCTCTTTTTCTTCTTCTAAGAGGATCTTCCATTGACTTGCTAGTTGCATAATCTTTTCTTTGAGAATGAAGCATTGCTGGGTAGGATGGCTGATTAACCAGTGACACTTGCAATAATTTGGATCATTAACCTTATCAGCTTCTTTGAGGTGCTTCATCTCTGGAAACTCGATGAGCTTTAGTTTTAGTAATTCCTCGAGCATTCGAGGCTTGAGGAACTTCAGAATCAGGAAACAGATATTCTTTTGCTTGCATTTCTTCAAGCATAAGTCTTTTCCATCTTGTTACTTGAGTGAATTCAGTTTTATCTATCTCTTTCTTTTTAGGTTTGCTTGAAGTTTTGGCTGCTGCAGAAATCTTCGCTGGTACAATAGAAATAGATATAAATTCTTTGTTGGTTGGTTTAGAGATAGTCTTGCCCTCATTTACTATTATTTTCTGGCTTGCTTTATCTTTTTTGGAATTCTTAGATCGGCAGCGTTTTGTTGTCGCTTGTGGCAATGCTGAGTTCTATGTTATGTGCATGAGTAGCTAGTTCTTCAAAGGTCTTAGGTTTAATGCCTTGAAGGATGCAACGAAGGCCCCAATGTAAGCCTTGAATACACATCTCAATTGCTGAATCTTTAGACAATCTATCTTTGTAGTTAAGGCTCAGATTTCTCCATCTGTTGATAAAGTCGATGACATGTGCTTTTTTCCACGGGCAAGAGTTGGTGAGCTCAATCATACTCATGTTAAGCGGGTACTGTAAAATTTGTTGAGAAACTCTTGCTATATCTATTCCTAAATATCGATGGTACCGACATCTAGATCACAATACTAGTCAAATGCATTGCCTTTAAGAGTTCAAACAAATTACTTGACCAAAAGGTCTCTATCAGCTCCGGCATTGTTGCAAGTTTCCTTAAAATAAGTGACATGTTGCCTTGGATTTCTTTTGTCATAAAATTGTTGAAATTTTTGGGGTTAGTAACCAGTAAGCATCTTCAGTTGATCAATCCAACGGGTGTAAGCCTTAGCATACATAAGAGAAAACTTTGGAGTTTATTCATTTTTATCTTTGAGGGTGCCTAAAATAAACTTCTTCAGCTGATCAATAGGGACAAAACCATTAACAGAGATTGACAAACTTTCTGGAGTTTCTTCTTGCTTCTTAGATGATTTAGTCACGTTTTGTTGTTTTGAAGGAGCAGGAGTTTGACTCGATTTTCCAACGTTGTTTTACTTATTCATTATTGCTTCAATTTGATGATCACATTCTTGCACCACTTTGCACAAGTTTTCCACAATCTTTGACAATGAGTTGATTTGCTCCTCTAACGAGGTTGCATTCGTCATCATCACAATCATGGTTGCTGAACTTTGAAAACTGGTGGAATCATCATTTGGCTTGAACTTTGACTGGGGAGTTTCTGAAGGGGAATTGGATTCAGAACTGCTTGAATCAGTAATCTTCTTCTAGTCAGATTTAAGTTTGATGCTTGAATCATATCCTTGAGATATGGAAGGATGTGACAAAGTTTTCTCCAGAATTGTAGAAACATTTTCCTTTGATTTTGCAACAACATCTTCTTTGCCTCTTGAAAAGCTTGATGATGCAAATATTGTCTTCAACGAACTTGAGTCGAAAATAGCTGTTGATTTTAGCAATAGTAGGGTTTGCTTCAGTGCTTTAACCATAGCTTTTGCTTTGCTTCGTGTGAACGGGTTAGTACTTTGAGTAGTAGGCCTCGAACTGGTGTTGCCAACAGTAGATTTGGGGCCTTTAGCTTTTAGATTTGGAATCTTCAAACAGTTATTCTTAGGAGCCATTGAAAGCTTGATTGTTTTGATTTGAAGAAGAGAGGAGATGAGATGCAGAGATTGTCCCACCGAGCGTGCCAGAAATTTGTGTATACAAATTTCTTGTTTAAAAATAAATAGGAAATTGTGAGAACAGATTGAATTTTATTGATTTGTGAAAATATGGATTACAATCTCTAAATTTTGTTTTAAAGAAATAATCCTCTTATTCTTCTCTTCAAAGAATATTGATGCAAGGGTTTGAAATTTAACATCGAACCAATGCTTGAATATTCTTAATATTTGAGAGTTTATGGGGATTTGATAGTTTGATCCAGCATAGTCTTCTTGTATGCAAAAGAATGTTCCTTTATGCTTACTAGTGACCCCTATTTATAGATGTGTAGGAAAGAGTCATAATTAAATTTAAACTCTTTAAGATAATTATTTCATTATTTAATTTAGTATATAAGAGATACTATTAAAAATCTTGGATAATACCAAACTTTTTAAATAATTGTCTCATTATTTTATTTATTAAATAAGAGATAAAATTCAAAGAGTTTGGATAGTCTCATACTTTTTAAATAATTAGCTCTTATTTATTTGTTTATTTAAGAGATAAGAATTAAGATGTATTAGTTATCTTTAGTGGTGGGTTTTACTGACAAAGTGACTCAATTTGATTATTCAAGTTTTGTTATCTTCAAGCTGCATCACTTTTACACGTGATGGTCTGTCATTTATCTATATGCGTAATTTTCTTTAAATCTCCGTGTCTTGTGGTAAGATTTAATTTGTCAATTTAATTGAGTTTTTACCTGAGAGTTGACAATATTTGATTGGTCAAAATTTTGTGTCTCTACACAGTATCTAGGATTGTCAATTGAACCGGGGTTACCTGAAGCCTGATGGTTTAGCCCGTTTATTTTTTAGTCGAGCTTAATTAAATATAAGCCGGACTGAGTTTGAGCCATACGAACAAGTTTGATTAATTTGTGAGTTGAGTATGAGCTTAACAAGGTTCAGCCCAAATATATAAAATGTCTCTAATATTTTTACATTTAATGGCCTTATAATTATATCCTTTAATATATTTAATATCACTTAATTATGCCATTTGTACCTACAACTACAATTCTTTGGGAAGTGGAAAGGTTAAGGAAGAGGAAATGATAAATCTTTGGATAAATTTCAAAACAATTCACTTTCATGTATGAACTTATATTCACATACAATGACAATGAGGAGATGACGAATAAATTACCACTTGAACAGAAAATGAGTACCATTGAAAGCAGTCCTACCAAAATGCTTGATATTGATGAGAAAACTCAACAGGCTAGTCACTTTAAATTTTTTAACAGATGTTAAGTTTTACAAGTTCCATGGATAATAAATCTCCATTCTTTCTTTATAATATGCGAATTTGCAAGTGTTATAATAGTAAGTCTTGCATTTGATATGTGACATTCTGCTTTGATTTCAGTAGCTTGAGAGAAAAAGGAATTCTTATTCAAAGGAAGAGTGGATTCCTATATCTTTCAAATGAAAACATAAAATATACCCACATCC
>JAVXUM010006852.1:0-10370 GCA_035590655.1 Pouteria glomerata | reverse complement strand
ACTAAAAGAGAAAATCACGGCACTAACAGTAGACTCGGCAATTACAAAGGAATAGTAACAAACTAGCAGGAAAATAGGAAGACTCCTTCATAGGTGCTGACCCAGTAGACTTCACGTGAGGAAATTATACGTAACAATTTCCCCCCCACTCCAATGAGTCCTTGTCCTCAAGGACGAAAATTGGGATAGGCTTTCCGGAATCGCCATTCCGTTTCCCAAGTAGCATCTTCGGCTGGGGCACCAACCCATTTGACCAAAACTTCAGATTTCGGCCGATATTTCCCTTTTTTTACTTCTCGCCGAGCTAAAATGGATTCTGGCTGGGGGAGAATAGTAGAATCATCTGCCACTGGAGGGAGATCAGGGGAAGTGGAAACAAGGGGTCCCAAGTGTTTGCGCAGGAGACTAACATGAAAGGTGTCATGGATTAGTGATCCTGCTGGTAAAACTAATTTGTAGGCCACAGGTCCCACCTGCTCAATCACTTTGTAGGGTCCATAGAAACGAGGGGAGAGCTTTAGAGATCCACGAAATGCAACAGAAGTCTGGCGATATGGTTGGAGTTTGAGGTAAACATAGTCGCCTATGTTAAACGAAACCTCACGCCTGTGTTGATTGGCTTGAGTCTTCATCCATTCTTGAGCAAGTTGCAGATTGCGTCGAAGTTCCCTTAGAATGCGGTCTCTATCCTGGAGATACTCATCCACCGCCTGCACTCGTGCCGTCCCCGGAATATATGTTAGTAGACTTGGCGGTGGTTTGCCATAAACTGCCTCAAAGGGAGTGATTTTTGTTGCTGAGTGGATAGAGGTGTTATAGCTAAATTCAGCCCAGGGTATCCATTCCACCCACTGCTTCGGTTGGGAACCTGCAAAACAACGAAGATATTGTTCCAAGGTTCGGTTAACCACCTCGAATTGGCCATCGGTCTGAGGGTGGTAACTGGAACTCATACAGAGTTTGGTCCCCTGAACGCGAAACAAAGCTTGCCAAAAATTGCTAATAAAAACTTTATCACGATCGCTTACTATGGATGTGGGAACTCCATGTAATCACACCACACTAGTGACAAAAGCTTGTGCAACTGAGGTAGCAGAGAAAGGGTGCTTCAATGGCACGAAGTGTGCATATTTCGTCAAGCGATCAACTACAACCATGATAACGGAGTATCCCTTTGCCATGGGAAGGCCTTCTATGAAATCCATGGACACATCTGTCCATGATTGGGTAGGTATGGGGAGGGGTTGTAACAGGCCGGCCGGCTTCATACAATCTGCTTTGTATTGCTGACACACCTCCGTTCGTGATGATATGCCCTAAGTATTTGACCTGTTGAACTCCGAAATGACATTTTGATTGCTAGGCAAATAACTGGTTAGATTGTAAAATGGAAAAAACAATCTGTAAATGAGAGAGGTGATCTTCCCATGATTTTGAATAAACCAATATGTCGTCAAAAAATACCAGAATAAACCTACGGAGGTATGGTCGGAAAATGTCGTTCATGAGGCTTTGAAAAGTCGCCGGAGCATTTGTGAGGTCGAAAGGCATGATGACAAACTCGTAATGCCCCTCATGAGTCCGAAACGCTGTCTTCGGAATATCTTCTTCATGCACTCGAATCTGGTGGTACCCAGATCGCAAGTCCAACTTTGAATAGAACTTGGCATTATGTAACTCATCAAGTAATTCATCAATTAGAGGGATAGGATACTTATCTTTCACCGTAAGCTTGTTGAGAGCCCGGTAGTCAACACAGAATCGCCAGGTCCCATCAACTTTTTTTACCAATAAAACTGGAGAAGAAAAAGGACTGTTGCTTGGCCGTATGAGTCCCGTTTGCAGGAGTTCCTTGACCATCTTCTCAATTTCTGATTTTTGGTAGTACGGATATTGGTAGGGCCGCACGCTTACTGGTTCTGCATCGGGTTGGAGTAGAATTCGGTGGTCGTGCAATCGCTTAGGAGGAATGCTCGTGGGGGTCTCAAAGACCTGAGAGAAGTCCTCCAGAAGGCTCTTAATCTCTGATGGATAAGAATGAACAGAGGACTTGGGTTCGGCCGGAATTATTTGAAAGAAGAACCCTGTTCCCTGCAACCCAGCACATTCTTTTTCATCTAAAACTTCAACGCTGGCAACCTCTGCAGAGCGGCCAAGCCCATGAAGGGTACGAGTGGTTCCCCTAACACGAAATGACATGGTGAGGCGACGGTAATCCATTTCGATTGGTCCGAGAGTCTCCAACCATTGTACGCCCAGAACTACTTGACAAGCTGCGACCGGAAGAACATAATAATCAGCAGTGATGGGTATACCTTGGATAGTAAGTGTGAGCCCTTGACATTGGCCGGTGCATTCGATCCGTTCCCTATTGGCAACCACCACTTGCAATTTCTTGTCCCGAGCAATCGACAGGCCGAATCGAGACGCTGTGTGTTGATCAATGAAATTGTGGGTACTACCCCCGTCGATCAGCGCCATTAAGCTTTTGTTGTTGAACTTTCCCATAACCCGAAGGGTCTGGGGATGTTCGGCGCCAGCGATTGCATGAAAAGAGATTTCGGGTAGTGGTTCCAGAGTTTCTGCTTCTTGGGGTGGCTCCTCTTCATTCTCATCCTTCCTGGGGGTTGAATCTTCAATTATAAAAAATTGGGGACGTACACATCGATGACCCAATGAGTATTTCTCATCACAGTAATAGCATAAGCCTTTCTCTCGACGTTCCCGTGCCTCCTGGTTGGTGATTCGACGGACAGGAGAGGGTGGTGCGTTGGATCCCAGTCTTGAACGTTGGCTGGGTGTTGGTCCCAGGATTCCCGCGGATGGGTTGGCATTTCCTTTTGTCATTGGGGTATGGCATTCTATTGATGGGGTTAGGCCGCTGTTGGAGTTGGTTTCGCTCCTCCACTAAACGAGCCACTCCAATGGTGTCCGCCAAGGTACGGGGTTGCTTGATCTTCACATCTAAGCGGATGTCATCCCTTAAGCCTGCAATGAAGCTCCCGATCAAAAAAATTTCTGGTAACTTATCAACCCGATGGGAGAGCCTTTCAAAGGCCTCTTGATAAGCAGCAACTGTTGTAGTTTGCTTCAACCGGGACAAGGCTTCCGAGGGATCTTCGAATTCGGTAGGACCAAAGCGAAACAAGATTGCCTTAGTGAGTTCTTCCCATTTAAGAGGTCCCCGAAATTTTGTATGCCAACGAAGCCACTGTAATGCAATGCCCTCCAAGTGAAAAGAGGCGAGTTGCACTCGCTGTTCAGCTTCAATACCTTAGTACTCAAAATACTGCTCGGCCTTGTAGATCCAACCCATTGGGTCTTCGCCATTGAACTTTGGAAACTGTAGCTTAAGTGAAGATGGTGGTGAATGGTTGTAGCTAGCAGCAGATGGTATGACGTGTGGTTGCTGAGAAGATCCCTCTTGAGCAAAGGGATTAACTTCTGGTGGAATCGTGTGAGAGTTTTTGGTGGAGCGCAGGGCTTGTATTTCTGTCAAGACTGTCTGTAGGATTGCATTCATCTGATCAAAGTTTGACTCATGGCGGGCTAATGCTTCATTCACTTCATTGCGAAATTTAGCGTTCGTCTTCCCGCGGGTATCCATAAAAAAAACCGGCTCTGATACCAATTGGTACGTTTAATTTTGAGAGGAGTCAAGCAGAAAAGAATTGAGAAGGGACGGGGAGGAAAGAAATAACTTGAATTAATCTCATAAGTCCTTATTGGATTCCATGTGACTGTATTTATAGTCTACACATACAGCCACGTACAACCACTAAAAGAGAAAATCACGGCACTAACAGTAGACTCGGCAATTACAAAGGAATAGTAACAAACTAGCAGGAAAATAGAAAGACTCCTTCATAGGTGCTGACCCAGTAGACTTCACGTGAGGAAATTATACGTAACATCATCAAGCTCGAATTATATGAAACTCGCTCACGTTTTCTGTTACACGTCAATTTGTTGCAGATGAGCCAAATCCAATTGATAAGAAAGTTATTAAACTTATATTCGTTGATTGAGTGATGTGATGCAGACCAGACGGGGATGAGAACGTTGAGAAGCAATATGCTGCGGCAAAACTTCCTTTGATTGGGGGACTGCAGGGATCGAATTTTCCATAGTTTTGGATTCATTTTATTTCAATGGGAACATTCCTATGGGACCATTTTAGGACAGAATCTAGACGGACATGAATGTTCTATATCAGCAGTCCCCGAGATTCCTAGGAATTTATTATGATGACTATTGAAACGCGTAACGAATTTGAATATGGTCCTTTTTTATTCTCGTTCTTTTCCTACCGGCTCCAAAAATATTAGAATCTTTTTGTATAAGAAAAGATTACCCTACATTAATAATAGCCATCGATTACAACAATTGAAGTGTAGTTTTATAAGTTCATTGTTTTGATAAAATGGGCTTGTTTTGATAAGTTCATCCGTTTTATTAAAAAAAAAAAAAACAATTTTATATATATGATTAACATGTGAACTTCAACAAATTAGGTGTGTTGGCTTTAATTTGAGAATTAGGACCTTATTACCCCAAGCTTTTAGGTTCGATTCTCTTCTTTAGTAACTTTTCAGCTTGTTGAATACAAAATGGAATAAGATTGATAGAATGTGCCTTCTTAGCTAGACAAATTGTGTTCAGTTGTTGAATGTAAGTTTGAATCTTTAACATTACATGAATCTGCGACTTACTTTTTTTTTTTTTTTTCACAATTGACACGTGGTAGGTTAATGGTAGTTAGTCAATAAAAAATGAAAACAATTAAAGAAGATTAGAAAAAAAATGATAATTTTTTTTTTTTTGCGGCAAACGATCCTATGTCAATTTGATTATTATTTCTTAATTATATTAAGATTACAATCGTTATATTTGTATAATTGTCACTTTGAGACAATGGATTATAGAACATGCCTAGAATATACAGCATGGACAAAGTGGGTTGGTGGATTAGAACATAACTTAAGAAAGATTGGAAATATGCAATAAGTATCGCGGGAGATGTGAGAGATCCATCGTTTATGCTTTTAACCTCTTTATTCTACCTAAAACCACTTATATGTCTCCATTCGCCAGCTCGAGGATTTCAAATTTCAATGGATTTTGCACAACCATCTACATCATTAGAAGGTCACAAAAGTTACAAAAATAATAAAAAATGTTCTTTTATTGAACTTAAGTTCTATAATTTTTTGTTTTTGCTTTATTACAAAATTGTATTAGTAAAATATGTTGTTGGGACAAAAATACAAGGACACGTGGCATTACACCAAACATGTTTTGCCGAGTAAAAGTGAAACCAATTTAACGCCTCTCCGACCACAGAAGCTAGGTCCCACTAATGAATTGGACACGGAATAATAAATTCGGTTCATCCGTAATACTCTAATTCTTTCATAACCAAATGACCTTGTTAAGTTGGTTCCTCATTATACAAGTAGCAGACTGATGTGACATTTAGGCATACCAAATGTCCAAATAATTCAACTAAAGTCGATTTCCGCCATACTTGCATTAAATGCTATGTGATGGACATTAAATGCAAAGCAACCTGCTACACAAGCCAAGCAGCCTAATTTGGAAAGTAATGATTTCCTTCCACTGCATTAACATTATTTTATTAACTTATCTATACTATAAATATAACACTTAGTCACAAATTTAGGTACGTTCTCTATGGTTCACCAACTGGTCACTGCATTCACTTTGCTACTCTTTCAGGCTTTCTTTGACTTAAGCATTAGAGGCATTTTGATCGGAGATCCTTCTCGGCTTTTCCTTCTAATTTTCACTGTCTTGCAGGTTCATTTTCACTCAATTCAAGTGGACGTGGAGAATACCTTCGGCAGTATTTTTTATTGCCGAACATTTGGCATTATCTGTGGGAATCGATTTCTTGGTTCCCTATGTTATTTTATTCCTTCCTGCACTCGTTTTAGTTGGTTCTCATTAATCATGACTTCAGATGAAAATACAACTCCTCCACCATCCCTACTGGTTGGGGATAAGACCACTTTATCAAAATAGAAAGGAGGCACACTGGTTTTACGTACTCCAGCATTGGAATTAAGTGGGAAACGAAGAGTGGGGGACATTGAAGTTGTTAAACAAAGACAGGAACTTCAAGCCTTGGCAGATGCAAAACAAGCTGAATTGGAAACAATTCTCTTAAAGTTGAGCTAGGAGAAAGAAAAAACAGCAGCTGACAGGTAAGTTAACTCTGATGATGATTTAGATGTGAATTTATGATCCTTTGTATGACGATTCTTATGAGACATGGGACACGATCGAGATGAAATGGGAGGAAGTTCGAAAAGGAAGAAGTCGGGCAGTAAATTAGGGGCTGTCTCTGGTACAGGGCTTTAGGGGGTGTAACCTGCTCAAGTCTTACGTCTAGAGACTCCGTTACGACAAAAAGAAAGGTCATTCAGGCCACTTAAGCAGTAAAACGCAGTCAAGAAAAGCAAAGTTGAACAACAAAGGCACCAAGAAGATAGTAAAAGCGCATCCGAGGAAGAGAAAGTGCAAACAAGGACGAAGAAGTCCGACAAACCAAAATAAGTAGAAATACCCCAATTCATGGAAGGGGAAGGGTCCTAGCAAAGTACGAGGATGTTGGCTAGGAAGGCCTTGAGTGGAATTTCTACCTCACCCTTTACGGATGACATCTGTGAGTCAGAGCCACCAAAGAAGTTTGTGACACTAGATTTACTCCCTATGATGGTAAGGTGAATTATTTGGCTCATTATAGACATTACATGGAGGTTATGACACTATGAAGCTGAGATGATAAGCTTATGTGCCAAGTGTTTCCATCCAGTCTGGGGGATACAACCCTCTAGTGGTTCCATAAATTGCCTCTCGAACCATTGGATATTGGAATCAGCTCGCCTAGGAGTTCGTAATGTGATTTTTGGCCAATGCAAAACAACCAAAAACAACAGATGTTCTCCTTACGATGA
Organism: Pouteria glomerata; assembly: GCA_035590655.1. NCBI lineage: Eukaryota > Viridiplantae > Streptophyta > Magnoliopsida > Ericales > Sapotaceae > Pouteria > Pouteria glomerata. The sequence goes on along the minus strand of JAVXUM010006852.1, from coordinate 3,390 downwards.
AGAGAAAGAATAACAAAAGCTTGAAAGATTATTCAAGAAGGTACCTGGACCTCCGTAAAGAGATTGAAGGTTACACCAAGCAACTTGCGGTGACATCATTCAAGCTGGGGTTTAAAAAGGAAGATAAGTTGTGGCTCTTCTTGACAAAAAACATGGTCACCAACATGTCTGAATTGATGTACCGAATCAAAAAAATGCTAAAGTTGAATACAAGAAGAAAAAATAGAAGTCAACAAGCTCAAGAAGAGATAAGTAGCGAAGCAGAAATGGAATAGAGAAGAACAAATCAGTCTTTAAAACAGTAAACACGGTTTTCAAGGAACTAATTTCCTAAATCTTGCCCAGAAAAAAAATGAGCCTTATTTCAGAAAGCAAAGAAGATTGCCAGATTACCTAAGGAAAGGAGATCACAAGGACTACTGCGCTTATCATCAAGACAGGTGGTATCGTAATGGGAAATATCGTTCCTGGCATTTGTTTTTGAAGGACTTGGTGAAGGAAGGTCATCTCAAGGAGTACATTGATGAAGCAAGGACTAAAGTTGTAGACAACCATCCTCAAGCTTCTCAATGAGACCAAAGAATGAGACAGGATGACGACCAAGATGACGATAAGATGCAGCCCCCACCACGAGCAAAGCAGAGAAGGGATGTTCAGTGTCCACCAGTAATTCATGTCATCCACATAGAAACTCGTTTTCAAGGCGAAGCCACGAGCTCCCAAGTAGGAGAACAACAAGGTGCTCGGGATACTGAAATTCTCAAAGTTGCTGCTACCCCGACCAGAAAGCAGAGACAGAATGAAGTTCGAAGCATCTCATTTTATGAGGATGAAGGAGCAGGGATCAAGTTGCCTCACAATGATGCCCTCGTGGTAACCTTGAGAATATTTGAGTCCGAAGTTAGAAGAGTACTGGTGGATGCTCGGAGTTTTACTGAGGTAATGTTTCTCAACTTATTCAAGAAGTTGGGCCTGACTGAGGAAGATTTGGAACCAGTAGAATGCCCGTTGATAGGTTTTAATGCTGCACCAGTTTGGCCCCTCGGCAGGGTAACAATTCCTGTTGAAGCTGGTCCAGCTGAGTGTGAGGTAGAGTTCATTATGGTGGATGTGCCATTTTCTTGCAATGCAATTGTAGAGAGATCATAGATCCATAAATTAAAAGTTGTACCATCAACCTACCACTAAGTGCTGAAATTTCCATACAGAGATGAGGTGGTTGAGATTCGAGGTGACCAAGATCAGTCAAGACGATGTTTTGTCACCGCACTGCAATCGAAGCCCCTACTTGAGCAAGTTTAACTTGCAAAAATACCTCCAGAGACTCCAAAAATTAATGATATGGGAAGAGACCCCGAGCAGAAAGTAGTGGAGCAGCTAGAAAAGATCTACATTAGGCCACCCGAGGATGACAATTATTTTCTGATTGGCTCTAATTTGTCTATTTAGAAGAAGCTAGAACTATCAAAACTCTTATTGAAGAACATTAATAATTTTGCATGGAGTCCCCAAGAAATGCCAGGCATTCATCTTGAAGTCATGTGTCATAAGCTAAAAGTAAAGTCAGGGATGAAACCAGTTGCTGAGAAAGCTCGCAGATCTGCTCTAAAGCATGTAGAAGCATTCATCGATGAGGTCGACAAGCTGCTGGAGGCTGAAGCCATTAGGAAAGTCTCATATCTTGAGTCGCTGACCAACACTGTTATGGTTAAAAAAAAAATGGCAAGTGGAAGGTCTATGTGGATACATAGATCTGAATAAAGTCTACCCCAAAGATTCTTTCCCACTACCAAAGATAGACTAGTTAGTCGATTTAATGGCAGGGAGTACGAGAATGTCATTCTTAGATGCTTGCCGAGGATACCATCAGATCCCCATGTCCGGGCTTGATGCGAAGAAAACATCATTTATCATTCTAAAAGAGATTTACTATTACAAGGTAATGCCCTTTAGTTTGAAAAACGCAAGGGTAATATATGAAAAGCTGGTGACGAATATATTCTAGGAAGAGTTTCGTTAGCAGATAGAGGTGTACATAAATGATATGGTGGTGAAGAGTTTTGAGTCAATAAGCCATATTAATGAGTTGTAGCTTGTTTTCTCCATCTTGAACAGATATGGTCTGAAGTTAAATACTGTCAAATGTGCTTTTAGGGTAAATTCTAGCAAATTCTTGGGGCACCTAGTTACTAGAAGGGGAATTGAGGCCGATCCAGCTTAGATTAAGGCAATTCAGGCCATAACCACTCTAACTACCAAGAAAGAAGTACAGAAGCTAATGGGTATGCTGGTAGTATTAAATAGATTCATTAGCTGAGTATTTGACAAGTGTTGTCCATTCTTTAGGCTGTTAAAGGGGGCAAACAAGGTGATTTGGGATGTTGAGGCTAATACTGCATTGGAAAAGCTTAACCTCAGCCTTAATCTTGTCAACGCCAAAGCCTGGAGAGGTGCTTCAACTTTATTTGGCCGTATTCGACTATATTGTGAGTGTCGTGCTGTTGAGAGAAGAGAAGAGAGTGCAGAGGCTTATTTATTATACAAGCAAAACTCTGCTTGGGGCAAAAACGAGATATCTCTCATTGGAGAAATTTGTTTTGGCTCTCGTGGCGGTTTCACACAAATTAGCCTATTACTTCCATTCTCACACTATCAAAGTAATTACTGACCAGCCAATCGGCTGAGTGTTAAAGAAAGTGGGCATCACATGAAGGTTGGCCAAATGGTTTGTGGAGTTAGATGTGTTTGATATAAAGTTTGTACCAAGGACTGTCATTAAGGTTCAAGTTTTGGCTGATTTTGTAACTGAGTTTTCTTCACCCATTTTTCAACAAAAGCAAGAAGTTAAGTATATTAGGTCGGGTTGCCATTAAAACTTATGTAGAACGATGATGTTTTAAATTAAATAAAATAAAATAAAATAACTTTATTCTCAAATACTATAACAGTTATAGTTAGCCCTATTGCGGCTCCCAATCGGACATTAGAGAGTTTGGCTCCGAGAAATTTGGAGGTGGGATTTGAAATGGTCATAATTGGAGCAGCAAGCAATGACAACTAATGGGTTGATGGGTGAGATTGGGTAGCGTTTGTTTTGAAATGATAAAGTGATGATGATGAGGTCACTAGTAGAGTGTGATATGATAAAGCGATCACTGTTGATTTTTCTTTTTTAACCGTTAAAAGTAGTCGCAACCTGTCATCAGACAGCGTAGGAACGATTGTCGAAGTGAGACTTATAGGGGCCGTTTGACAACGCTGTCGTTTTTTTGTTTTTGTTTTTCTGTTGCCGTTTTCTATTTTGTGTTTTCTGTTGTCGTTTTTCTTTTCTGAAATGAAAACTGAAACTGTGTTTGGTAACGTAATTTTGTTTCTAATTATTTTTTTTTA
>JAVXUM010006785.1:0-10372 GCA_035590655.1 Pouteria glomerata | reverse complement strand
AAGAAATTCGCCCAAATCGGACACCCGGGCCAAAAGTTATGGCCGCGCGCAGCTTTGATCCCGAATTTTCATTTTTATTTTTTTCTATTTTTTTCTATTTGGTCACGTATAGCTCAAAAAAATACGTGAAATCAAAAAAAAATTTGCCCAAATCGGACACCCAGTCATAAAGTTATGGTCGTGTGCAGTTTTGCTACCGAATTTTTATTTTGGTTTTTTTTTGTTTTTTTCTGTTTGGACACGTAGATCTCGAAAAAAATACGTGAAATCAAAAAAAAATTAGCCTAAATCAGACTCCCGGGCTAAAAATTGTGGCCGTGCGAAGTTTTCTTTGATCGCTTTAGTTAAGTTTTATACCCCCAAAACTTTGAATAGCCATAACGTTTCGCTCGGGTATCCGATTTAGGTCAATTTTTTTTTTGATTCCATGTATTTTTTTCTAGATCTATGCAATTAAACTGAAAAAATCAAAAAAATCCCAAAAAAATATTAGCACCAAAACTACGCGTGTCTGATTAAGGCGATTTATGTTTGGTTTTTTCAATTATTTTCAGTTTAGTCACATAGATACTAAAAAAAAGCAAGAAATCAAAAAAAAAATTGCCTAAATCGTACACCCGGGCAGAAAGTTATGACCGCGCGCAATTTTGCTCCCAAATTTTTGATTTGGTTTTTTCTATTTTTTTCTATTTGGTCACGTAGATCTTGAAAAAATACGTGAAGTAAAAAAAATTTGCCAAAATCGAACACCCAGGTTAAAAGTTATGGCCGTGCGAAGTTTTGCTTGATCAATTTAGTTAAGCTTTATATCCTGATAACTTTGAATGGCCATAGTTTTTTCGCTCGGGTGTCCGATTTAGGTAAATTTGTTTTTGATTCCATCAATTTTTTTGAGATCTGTGTGACCAATTTGAAAAAATCAGAAAAAATGAAAAAAAAAATATCGGCGTTAAAACTGTGTGCAGCCATAACGTTCTGCCCGCGTGTCTGATTAAGGTGATTTCTGTTTGGCTTTTTTATTTTTTTTCAGTTTGGCCGCCTAGATCTCGAAAACATACACGAATTCAAAACAAAATTCACCTAAATCGGACAATCGGGCGGAAAGTTGTGGCCGCGCGCAATTTTGCTGCTGAATTTTTATTTTGGTTTTCTCTATTTTTTTCTATTTGGTCACGTAGATCGCGAGAAAATACGTGAAATCAGAAATAAATTTGCCTAAGTCGAACTTCCGGTCTGACAATTATGGTCGTGCGAAGTTTTGTTTGGTCGTTTTAGTTAATCTTTATACCCTGAAAACTTTAAATGGTCATAACTTTTCGCTCGGGTGTCCGATTTAGGTGAATTTGTTTTTATTCCATGTATTTTTTTGAGATCTATGCAACCAAACTAAAAAAATAAGAAAAAACCCAAAAAAATATCGACACCAAATCTGCACGCGGCCCTAGCTTTCAGCCATTTTGTCTGATTTAGGCGATTTCTATTTTGTCACGTGGATCTAGAAAATATACATGAAATCAAAAAACAAATTTGCCTAAGTCGGACACCCGGTCAGAAAGTTTTCGCTGCGTGCAGTTTTACTGCTGAATTTTTGTTTCGATTTTTCCATTTTTTTGTCTATTTGGTCACGTTGATCACGAAAAAATACGGGAAATAAAACAAAATTTTGCCAAAATTGGACACCCGAGCTAAAAGTTATTACCGTTCGAAGTTTTATTTGGTCGCTTTAGTTAAGCTTAATACCCCAAAAATTTTGAATGGCCGTAGCTTTTCGCTCAGGTGTCCAATTTAGATGAATTTATTTTTATTTCATGTATTTTTTCGAGATCTATGCGACTAAACTGATAAAATCTGAAAAAAAAAATATCGGAGCCAAAACTAGACGCAGCTATAACTTTCTGCCCGCATGTCCGATTTAGGTGATTTCTATTTAGTTTTCTTGGTTTTTTTTTTTTCCGTTTAGTGACTTAGATCTCGAAAAAATTCACGAATTCAAAAAAATATTCGCCTAAATCGGACACCCGGGTAAAAAGTTATGGCCGCGCGCAGTTTTGCTGCCGAATTTTTATTTTGGTTTTTTCTCTTTTTTTTTTTTCTATTTGGTCACACAGATTTCGAAAAAATACGTGAAATTAAAAAACAATTGTCTAAATCGGACTTCCGGGCTAAAAGTTATGGCCGTGCAAAGTTTCGTTTGGCCACTTTGGTTAAGCTTTATACCCCGAAAACTTTGAACGGTCATAACCTTTCGTTCGGGTGTCCGATTTAGGTGAATTCTTTTTTGATTCCATGTATTTTTTCAAAATCTATGCGACCAAACTGAAAAAATTAGAAAAAATCAAAAAAAAATTTCAGTGCCAAAACTGCGCGCAGCCATAACTTTCTGCCTGCGTGTCCGATTTAGGAGATTTCTGCTTCGATTTTTCAGTTTAGTCACATAGATCTCGAAAAAGTTAGACTAAATCAGACTCCTGGGTGGAATTAGCCTAAATTGGACACCAGCAGTTTTGCTGCCGAATTTTTATTTTTTATTTTTTTACGTTTTTCTGTTTGGTCACGTAGCTCTCGAAAAAATACGTGAAATCAAAAAAAAAATTTGCCTAAATCGGACTCCCAGGTTGAGAGTTATGGCTGTAAGAAGTTTTGTTTGGTCGCTTTAATTAAGTTGTATACCCCAAAAACTTTGAATGGCCATAACGTTTCGCTCGGGTGTGTGATTTAGGGGAACTGTTTTTTGATTCCATGTATTTTTTCAAATTCTATGCAACTAAACTGAAGAAATCAAAAAAAAAAAAACCCAAAAAAAATTGGTAATAAAACTGCACGCGGCTGTAACTTTCTCCCCGCTTGTCCGATTTAGACATATAGATCCCGAAAAAATACATGAAATTAAAACAAATTCGCCTAAATCTGAAACCCAGGTAGAAAGTTATGACCGCGCGCAGTTTTACTGTTGAATTTTTATTTCATCTTTTTCTTTTTTTGACTATTTGGTCACGTAGATCTCGAAAAAATACGTGAAATCAAGAAAAAAATTTGCTAAATCGGACACTCGGACAGAAAGTTATAACAGCGCGCAGTTTTGCTGCCAAATTTTGATTTTAGTTTTTCTTATTTTTTTTCCATTTGGTCACGTAGATCTCGAAAAAATATGTGAAATCAAAAAAAAATTTGCCTAAATCGAACTCCCGGGCTGAAAGTTATGGCCGTGTGAAGTTTTCTTTGGTCGCGTTAGTTAACCTTTATACCCCGAAAACTTTGAATGGTCATAACTTTTCACTCAGGTGTTTGATTTAGGTGAATTTTTTTTATTCCATGAATTTTTTTGAGGTCTATGCGACTAAACCGAAAAAATAAGAAAAAACCAAAAAAAAATGTCGGTGCCAAAACTGTGCGCGGCCATATCTTTCTACGCGCGTGTCCGATCTATGTGATTTCTGTTTGGTTTTCTTGGTTTTTCTAAGTTTAGTCACATAGATCTCAAAAAAATACATGAATTCAAAAAAAAATTCGCCTAAATTGGACACCCGGGTAGAATGTTTTAGCCGCGTGGAGTTTTGCCACCAAATTTTTATTTTGGTTTTTTATATTTTTTTTTCTATTTCGTCACATAGATCTCGAAAATATACGCGAAATAAAATAAAATTTGCCTGAATCAGACTTCATGGCTAAAAGTTATGGCCATGCGAAGTTTTGCTTGATCGTTTTAGTTAAGTTTTATACCTCAAAAACTTTGAATGGTCATAACTTTTCCCTTAAGTGTTCGATGTAGGTGAATTTATTTTTGATTCTATGTATTTTTTCGAGATCTATGCGACTAAACTGAAATAATAGAAAAAACCAAAAAAAAATATCGGCACCAAAACTGCGCGCAGCTATAACTTTTAGCCTGTGTGTCGAATTTTCGACGATTTCTGTTTGGTTTTTTCGGTTTTTTTTTTCAGTTTAGTCATATAGATCCCGAAAAAATATGTGAAATAAAAAAAATTCGGCTAAATCGAACACCCGGGCAGAAAGTTATGGCCGCTCGTAGTTTTGCTGCGAAATTTTTGTTTTGGTTTTTTCTATTTTTTTCTATTCGGTCACGTAGATTTCGAAAAAATATGGGAAATCCAAAAAAAATTTGCCTAAATCTGACTCCCGCGCTAAAACTTAGGGCCGTGCGATGTTTTGTTTGGTCGCTTTAGTTAAGCTTTATACCCCGAAAACTTTGAATAGCTATAACTTTTCTCTCGGGTGCCCGATTTAGGTGAATTGTTTTTTATTCCATGTTTTTTTCGAGATCTATGCGACTAAGCTAAAATAACAGAAAAAACCAAAAAAAAATATCTGCGCCAAAACTGAGCGTGGCCATAACTTTCAGCCCGCATGTCCGATTTACGCTATTTCTGTTTGGCTATTTCGGTTTTTTTTTTTCAGTTTAGTCATATAGATCCCGAAAAAATTCACGAAATAAAAAAGAAATTCGCCCAAATCGTATACCCGGGCCAAAAGTAATGGCCACGCGCCGCTTTGATCCCGAATTTTCGTTTTTGTTTTTTTTTAATTTTTTCTATTTGGTTACGTAGAGCTCAAAAAAATTCGTGAAATCAAAAAAAAAAATTGCCCAAATCGGACACCCAGTCATAAAGTTATCGTCACGTGCAGTTTTGCTGCCGAATTTTTATTTTGGTTTTTTTTTTTTTTCTGTTTGGACACGTAGATCTCGAAAAAAATACGTGAAATCAAAAAAAAATTAGCCCAAATCAGACACCCGGGCTAAAAGTTATGGCCGTGCGAAGTTTTGTTTGATTGCTTTAATTAAGCTTTATACCCCGAAAACTTTGAATAGCCATAACGTTTCGCTCGGATATCTGATTTAGGACAATTTTTTTTTTGATTCCATGTATTTTTTCAAGATCTATGCGACTAAACTGAAAAAATCAGAAAAAAACCCAAAAAAATATCAGTACCAAAACTACGTGTGTCCGATTAAAGCGATTTATGTTTGGTTTTTTCAATTATTTTCAGTTTAGTCACATAGATCCTAAAAAAATACAAAAAATCAAAAAAAATTTTGCCTAAATCGTACACCCGGGCAGAAAGTTATGACCGCGCGCAGTTTTGCTCCCGAATTTTTGATTTGGTTTTTTCTATTTTTTTTTCTATTTGGTCACGTAGATCTTGAAAAAATACGTGAAGTAAAAAAAATTTGCCAAAATCGGACACCCAGGTTAAAAGTTATAGTCGTGCGAAGTTTTGCTTCATCGCTTTAGTTAAGCTTTATATCCTGAAAACTTTGAATGGCCATAGTTTTTCGCTCAGGTGTCCGATTTAGGTGAATTTGTTTTTGATTCCATCTATTTTTTTTAGATCTATGTGACCAATCTGAAAAAATAAAAAAAAACGAAAAAAAAATATCAGCGGCAAAACTGTGCGCGGCCATAACTTTGTGCCCACGTGTCTGATTAAGGTGAACCGGGCAAAAAGTTGTGGCCGCACGCAATTTTGCTGCTGAATTTTTATTTTGGTTTTATCTGTTTTTTTCTATTTGGTCACGTAGATCTCGAGAAAATACGTGAAATCAGAAATAAATTTGCCTAAATCAAACTTCCGGTCTGACAGTTATGGTCGTGCGAAATTTTGTTTGGTCATTTTAGTTAAGCTTTATACCCTGAAAACTTTGAATGGTCATAACTTTTCGCTCGGGTGTCCGATTTAGGTGAATTTTTTTTTATTCCATGTATTTTTTCGAGATCTATGCGACCAAACTGAAAAAATAAGAAAAAACCAAAAAAAATATTGACACCAAATTGCACGCGGCCATAACTTTCAGCTAGTTTGTCTGATTTAGGCGATTTCTATTTTGTCACGTGGATCTCGAAAAAATACATGAAATCAAAAAACAAATTTGCCTAAATCAGGCACTCGGTCAAAAAGTTATCGCCGCGCGCAGTTTTTTTGCCAAATTTTGTTTTTCGATTTTCTTTTTCTTTTTTCCATTTGGTCACGTAGATCTCGAAAAAATACGTGACATCAAAAAAAAATTGCCTAAATCGGACTCCCGGGCTGAAAGTTATGGCTGTGCGAAGTTTTGTTTGGTCGTTTTAGTTAACCTTTATACCCCGAAAACTTTGAATGGTCATAACTTTTCACTCGGGTGTCCGATTTAGGTGAATTTTTTTTATTATAAGAATTTTTTTGAGGTCTATGCAACTAAACCGAAAAAATAAGAAAAAACTAAAAAAAAAATATTGGTGCCAAAACTGCGCGCGGCCATATTTTTCTGCCCGCGTGTCTGATTTATGTGATTTCTGTTTGATTTTTTTGATTTTTCTCAGTTTAGTCACATAGATCTCAAAAAAATACACGAACTCAAAAAAAAATTCACCTAAATCGGTCAACCGGGCATAATGTTTTGGCCGCGTGCAGTTTTGCTACAAAATTTTTATTTTGATTTTTTCTATTTTTTTTTCTATTTCGTCACGTAGATCTCGAAAAAATACGTGAAATAAGAAAAATATTTGCCTGAATCGGAATTCCGGGCTGAAAGTTATGGCCGTGCGAAGTTTTGTTTGGTCGCTTTAGTTCAGTTTTATACCCCGAAAACTTTGAATGGTCATAACTTTTCGATCAAGTGTCAAATTTAGGTGAATTTATTTTTGATTCTATAAATTTTTTCGAGATCTATGCGACTAAACTGAAATAATAAAAAAAACGAAAAAAAAATATTGGCGCCAAAACTGCGCACAACCATAACTTTTAGCCTGCGTGTCCAATTTCGGCGATTTCTGTTTGGTTTTTTCGATTTTTTTTAGTTTAGTCACGTAGATCCCGAAAAAATACATGAAATCAAACAAAATTCTCCTAAATCGAACACCCGGGGAGAAAGTTATGGCCGCTCACAGTTTTTCTGCCAAATTTTTGTTTCGGTTTTTACTTTTTTTTTTTTTTTTTCTATTTGGTCACGTAGATCTCGAAAAATATGTGAAATCAAAAAAGCAAATTTCCTAAAACAGATACCCGGTAAGAAAGTTATGGCCGCCCGTAGTTTTGCTCCCAAATTTTTGTTTTGGTTTTTTCTGCTTTTTACTATATGATAATGTAGATCTCGAAAAAAAACGTGAAATTAAAAAAATATTTTCCTAAATCAGACACCCAGTCAGAAAATTATGGCCACGTGCAGTTTTGCTACCGAATTTTTGTTTTGGTATTTTTTTTTTCTATTTGGTCACGTAGCTCTCGAAAAAATACGTGAAATAAAAAAAAATTTGCCTAAATCAAACTCCCGGGCTGAGTGTTATGGCCGTAAGAAGTTTCGTTTGGTCGCTTTAGTTAAGCTGTATACCATGAAAACTTTGAATGGCCATAACTTTTCGCTCGGGTGTCCGATTTAGGTAAATTATTTTTTGATTCCATGTATTTTTTCGAGATTTATGTGATTAAACTGAAAAAATCAAAAAAAAAACCCAAAAAAAATTGGCACAAAAACTGCATGCGGCTGTAACTTTTTGCCCGCTTATCCGATTTAAACACATAGATCCCGAAAAAATACATGAAATCAAAATAAATTCGCCTAAATCGAACACCCAGGCCGAAAGTTATGGCCGCGCTCAGTTTTACTGCCGAATTTTTACTTTATCATTTCTTTGTTTCACTATTCGGTCACGTAGATCTCGAAAAAATACGTGAAATCAAAAAAAAAAATTTCATAAATCGGACACCCGGCAAAAAGTTATAACAACGCGCAGTTTTGGTGCCAAATTTTGATTTTAGTTTTTTTTTTTTTTTCATTTGGTCACGTAGATCTCGAAAAAATACGTGATATCAAAAAAAAAATTTGTGTAAATCGGACTCCCGGGCAGAAAGTTATGGCCGTGCGAAGTTTTGTTTGGTCGTTTTAGTTAACCTTTATACCCCGAAAACTTTGAATGGTCATAACTTTTCTCTCGGGTGTCTGATTTAAGTTAATTTTTTTTATTCTATGAATTTTTTCGAGGTCTATGCGACCAAACCGAAAAAATAAGAAAAAACTAAAAAAAAAATATCGGCGCCAAAACTGCGCGCGGCCATATCTTTCTGCCTGCGTGTTCGATTTATGTGATTTCTGTTTGGTTTTTTTGGTTTTTTTTCAGTTTAGTCACAGATCTCAAAAAAATACACGAATTCAAAAAAAAATTTGCCTAAATCGATCAACCGGGTAGAATTTTTTGGCCGCGTGCAGTTTTGCTACCAAATTTTTATTTTGATTTTTTCTGTTTTTTTTTTCTATTTCGTCACGTAGATCTCGAAAAAATACGTGAAATAAAAAAAATATTTACCTGAATCAGACTTTCGGGCTGAAAGTTATGGCCGTGCAAAGTTTTGTTTGGTCGCTTTAGTTCAGTTTTATACCCCGAAAACTTTGAATGGTCATAACTTTTCGCTCAAGTGTTCGATTTAGGTGAATTTATTTTTGATTCTATAAATTTTTCTGATATCTATGCGACTAAACTGAAATAATAGAAAAAACCAAAAAAAAAATATTGGCGCCAAAACTGCGCGCAGCCATAACTTTTAGCCTATGTGTCCAATTTCGGCGATTTCTGTTTGGTTTTTTCGATTTTTTTTAGTTTAGTCACATAGATCCCGAAAAAATACATGAAATAAAAAAAAAATTGCCTAAATCGAACACTCGAGTAGAAAGTTATGGTCGCTCGTAGTTTTGCTACCAAATTTTTGTTTTGGTTTTTTCTATTTTTTTCTATTTGGCCACGTGGGTCTCAAAAAAATACGTGAAATCAAGAAAACATTTTTCTAAATCAGACACCCAGTAAGAAAGTTATGGCCGTGTGTAGTTTTGCTCCCAAATTTTTGTTTTACTTTTTTCTGTTTTTTACTATTAGGTCACGTAGATCTCGAAAAAATACGTGAAATCAAAAAAATATCTTTCTAAACCGGACACCCGGTCATAAAGTTATAGCCGCGTGCAGTTTTGCTGCCGAATTTTTGTTTTGGTTTTTTCCATTTTTTCCTATTTGGACCCGTAGATCTCGAAAAAAATACGTGAAATCAAAAAAAATTATCCTAAATCGGACTTTCGGTCTAAAAGTTATGGCCGTGCGAAGTTTTGTTTCGTCCCTTTAGTTAAGATTTATACCTCGAAAACTTTGAATGACCACAACTTTTCGCTCGGGTGTACGATTTAGGTGAATTATTTTTTATTTCATGTATTTTTTCAAGATCTATGCGACTAAATTTATAAAATCAGAAATAACCCAAAAAAAATATCGACTCCAAGCCATAACTTTCTACCCGCGTGTTCGATTTAGGTTATATCTGTTTGGTTTTTTTGGTTTTTTTCAATTTAGTCACATAGATCTCAAAAAAATACACGAAATAAAATAAAAATTCGCCTAAATTGGACACCTAGGCAGAAAGTTATGGCCGCACGCAGTTTTGCTGCAGAATTTTTGTTTTGGTTTTTTCTATTTTTTTCTATTTGGTCACGTAGATCTCGAGAAAATACGGGAAATCAAAATGAAATTTGCCTAAATCTGATTCCCGCACTAAAACTTATGGCCGTGCGAAGTTTTGTTTGGTCGCCTTAGTTAAGCTTTATACCCCGAAAACTTTGAATGGCCATAACTTTTCTCTCAGGTGTCCGATTTAGGTGAATTATTTTTATTCCATGTATTTTTTCGAGATCTATGCGACTAAGCTGAAATAATAGAGAAAACCAAAAAAAAATATCGGCATCAAAACTGAGCACGGCCATAACTTTCAGCCCGCGATCCGATTTATGCTATTTCCGTTTGGTTATTTCAGTTTTTTTCAGTTTAGTCATATAAATCCCAAAAAAATTCACGAAATAAAAAAGAAATTCGCCCAAATCGGACACCCGGGCCAAAAGTTATGGCCGAGCGCAGCTTTGATCCCAAATTTTTGTTTTTATTTTTTCTATTTTTTTCTATTTGGTCACGTAGAGCTCAAAAAAATACACGAAATCAAAAAACAATTTGCCCAAATCAGACGTCCGGTCATAAAGTTATGGCCGCGTGCAATTTTGCTGCCGAATTTTTATTTTGGTTTTTTTTTGTTTTTTTCTGTTTGGACACGTAGATCTCAAAAAAATTACGTGAAATAAAAAAAAATTAGCTTAAATTAGACTCCCGGGCTAAAAGTTATGGCTGTGTGAAGTTTTGTTTGATCGCTTTAGTTAAGGTTTATACCCCGAAAGCTTTGAATAGCCATAACGTTTCACTCAGGTATCCGATTTAGGTCAATTGTTTTTTTTATTCCATGTAGAAATTAAATTCCGTCTAAAAGACGGTGCAACGAATGTCTCAAACAAATCCAAATGAAATCCAGTTTTTAATTGTAATCTATAAGTCCCTATAGCCTCCACTGCAACTTT
>JAVXUM010006775.1:0-10372 GCA_035590655.1 Pouteria glomerata | reverse complement strand
TGGTCTTTATACCAAGAATATCCTTAACACCATCATCTTCAGAATTGCCTTTCCGTATGACAAGGCGGCAATTTCCTATTCGATTGGCATATTCCTTGACAATCAATAAATCTCAAGGCCAATCTGTTAAATTTGTTGGAATTGATTTGCGTACACCAGTGTTCAGTCATGGACAATTATATGTGGCACTATCCAGATGCACATCCTTTGGTCATATATGTATTCTTCCCCCTCAAGATGGCTCGGAATCTACAGTAAACGTTGTTTATCCTGAAGTTTTATTGTAGTATTTGTGTGTACTAATGTAAGTACTTTACTAATGGTGTTATATCTTCATATGTCTATTTTTGTTATATGTTTCAGTTGTAAGTACGCATATTTTGTCAAATAATGACTTTAGGTGTAACTGGACTTTTGCAGGATTAGGATGAAAAAACTAAAGAAGTTAAAAAAGTAAATGCCAGTAGATTGCTCCAGTGGCGACACAAAAATAAGGTATCTTCAATTTGTTAATGTTTCTCTTTTTGTATGTATTTTATTAACGTTTGCGTAATTAATTAGGTCATCGTGTATACTCCTTATTGGCGACAATATGTAGAGATTGATACGAAATCATTATGGGAAGTGATGAAGAGAAAGTATGGGTACAAGCATCCAAATATTTTTTAGGTAGCACAAGTTTGAAGACATTATTAAAAGTTTCTTTTGTAAGTAAACACTTTTTTCTTGAAGCACAACTTTATTTTGTCAGGTACTAAGATTACCTTCTTTTTTTTTGTAAAATTTTACTATCGTTTTTGTATTTTTTGTATTTCATTAACATTTACGTAATTAATTAGGTCATCGTGCATGCTCCTCATATGCAACAATATGCAAAGATCGACACGAAATCGTTATGGGAAATGATAAAGAAAAGGTATGGGTACAAACGTCCAAAGGCTTCTTAAACAGTACAAATTTTAAGATATTAGTAAGAAGTCTCTTTTGTAAAGAAAATCTTTATTTTGTTAGGTGCTAAGATTACCCTATTTTTGTTAAAGTGACAATTATTGTACTTTTATTAAACCTGTTATATATGTGAACTTTGTTGTCGATTTTTTTGTTTATTTCTACGTGAACAAGTCTTCCCTCATTTATTTTTTAAGGATGAAGATATTTCGTAAATACCACTCTTCCTCACAAAAACTTCTATCTCAGTACTTCGAGGATAGCAATACTGGTCTTTGGTTAAGAGACAAGATATCAAATGACCAAAAGTAACAACTAAGCTCCCTAGGGTACCAACAATTTCAAATTGCAGAGTACAAAGTACTTTGAACAAAACTTGCTATGGCAACAATTTCACACAAGTATGTTTGGTGCTCCTTTAGTTTTTAGTTTTTTCCCTTAGTCTTTGAAGTTTTATTTCAATGTTTTTTTTTTTGTTTTTTTTTGTTTTTTTGGCATTCGCAGTGGTTTACCAGCTAATATAGAGAAAATTCCTAAACCTATTTTGCAATTTCTTCTACTAAAACCAATTTCAGTGATTTACCCAGTAGTTTTCATTTCTCACGTGCATTTTTAGAAAACTATCGTGCATATTTCATTCATGGTACGTACAAGCAAATAGGTGTTCCTTAATATCTTTCACATCGAGTAATCAAGTAATCTGGTAGTACTTCGATTACGAGCATGTCATTATATTTTCTTTTTATAAATGTGATGGTGATATTAGATTTCGAGTTTATATTGGGTATTTAGCTGATAACTTTCAAATTGTGAAGAAAAAAAAAAGAATGAAAATGGAATTTATTTTCGATTTTTTAAAAGGAAAAATGTGCTAATACAGTTCAATTTCAAATGTGTGCATATTTAATTTTATACAATAAGAGAGGTCGGTCGGATGAGACAATTGTCCTACGTGACATTGAGAGAGGATAACAAGAGAGAAAAAAAGAAGGGGGTGAGTAGAAGAAGATTGAGAAATACTGCACAGATAATCGTGCCTTGCACCGGCATTAACTAGTATATATATATAATAGGATAATAAACAACGGTGTCCGCTTAAGTCAAGCCGGCACCACAAATTTAGAGACCAAATTTGTTTCGCCTTCCATAGACATTTCTTTGTGCGCTGCATGCATGATTGCACTTTGAATCTTCCGGCGGGGGGGAATTTTTCGGAGAAAACCGCCGTAGGAGGTCCACAAATTTTATGACGTCTCCTGCCCGCAGTCGAAGAAATTTATGATTTTCAAACTCGCGTGAAAGAAAGTGATTATAAGAGTACAAAAATCATATTATTGTATTTAACTGAGTCAATTAATCAATCCCCCCCCCCCACCCCAACCCTTATTTTTTTTTCTTTTTTTTAACTAATCTTGACTGATAAACAAATACCCAAAGTCTTCGGGTACGTGGAAGTCCGCAGCCGCTACCCCACAGGGGTGCGCACAGGGCGAAGCACGCTCCAGGCCAACAAATACCCAAAGTCTTAACCACATGCATAGTCGACCATTCTAGACATCCGCAGATGGGTGCTTGATCTGAATTTGCAATTAACCATTCGGTGGTTTCATTTGATTTTTACTTTGATTTTATCTTAAATTATTAAAATTAAATTTATTTGCACTCTATTTTATTTTTTTATTAAATAAAATTACATAATTACTCTTTATTTTTTTCATTTTTTTAATAGTTTGCTATATGATGAGAAGAAATACATTAATTGTGCAAATTTATTTAATGAAAAATGAAAAGTGGAATGCAATAATTCAATTATATATGTAATACAAATAAATTCTCTCAAATTATTATTTATATTTATGGTGTTGAATTAATTGATATATGATAAATTTATGAATTGAATCAATTATCTAGAAAAAATATGTATATTTAATAACATAATTAAAAAGAAGGATTAAAAAGAAAAAAATTATTACTTTTTTAGATTTTGAAAGATTAATTTGTTACCTGTCAAAAAAGAATAATTGAAAGAATTGACATAGTTAATTATATATAATGAACACCAACGCACATTTAGGGTGTGTTGGAGTAATAAAAAGTGAGATAAAGTGATATAAGTTCTGAGTTTGTAATTTATGCAGTAAGATAAAAGGTAAATAATTTTTAAAAATTTTCAGAGATTTTCAGAAATTTATAATAAAGCAAACGGAATCTTAGTTTCAAAATTAGGTAGAGAGAATAGGATATGAATTCACCTATTTTTTTTTTTGATAGGTTTATTTTTCTTTTAAATTTTTGTTTACATATCAATAAATTTTATTTTAAGTAATATGTAATATTAACTCTTATCAATAATTTTATTTGTATCATTTGCTTCATTAATTCACTCTTATTTTCAAATATTTTAATTTTTATGCTACTATATAGTCCAAATATCTTAATCAACAATACATTCATTACAAGTTAAGTTGGAATATATATGTTTAATTTTATTTTTTGTGAGTGAAATATAATGTTTTTCTTATAGTATAATAAGAGTTAATTGTCTTTATACCCCTAATAAAAATTATTAACACTTTCTAAATTTTAAAATCCCACTTTTCTATCTTGTATTTAAGAGTATTTAAGATTAAAGTGAAATTATGAGTGATATTAAATTTTTAGGTGAAAAGACAAAAATATACACTAAAAGTTAGATAAAATCCGTGGTATAAGTGCAAAGAACATAAAGTTCAAAGGTATAAATATAATCTTGGAAGTTATTAAGAGTTAAATTTGTTATTGATTGTTGATGAATTTTTTAATAATTTTATTTTAATTACAAGTACGAGAATGTGTAAAGATAAATTTTAAAAATTTTTAAAATATTAATAATGTTTACCTTTAGCGCATAATCCTATAAAAAAATCAAAGTTAATTTTTTTTTTAACCGATATCCATTAGCCACATTCTTGTAGATGTTTATTAGAATTTTATAATATAATACGCTTAGACGTATGGCGGAGTCATATAAGAATAAGCATTGGCAGATGACTTCACTTGTTCTCAATTTTTGTTAATAATATATATAATTTTCTTCTTAATTTTATGTATTTAATCTCATTTTAAAATTTATTTTTACTACAACTTATATAATATAAGAATTTTGTACTTAAAAAAAAAGATCAAAATCCTAATTTTGTCACTAAAAATTTCGATTCCGCTACTTATTAACTTTACTCACGGTAAATTCTAACTCCCTTGCGGATGTGCAGGTGTTGGATAATTTTTGGGTTGAGAGAAAGTGAATATGTTTCGACAACACGGTTACGAATGTTTTAACTTTTGTAACATTTTTTTTTGGCTTCAGATGCTCTAGAAACGTATCGGAGATAGATGAAGGATATGTAGGAGGATTTACGAAGCACGGATATGGATACGAGAGTGGATATGGATACAGATACAAATATGAGATATGATAATTTTTAAAAAATGAAAACAGTAAAAAAATAAAATAAAATATATATTTTATTTAAAATATTTTTAAAAATAACATTAATATACTATCAAATATTATATAAAGAACAATTATATAGTATGAAAAATACCATTTAATTTATAAATTAACAGAAAATATATTATATATTAAGTTATATTTTAATTATTCATAGTTTGACCCTTAATTAAATTTTATTTTATCAGTTTTACTCTCGAATAAAGTTTAAAATATTACATTTTGACTCTCGCCGTATCCTTCCCATATTCGTCTCGTATCTTTCCCGTATCCCAGCTGTATCCTCTGCAAAATTAAAAATAAAAAATTAAGATATTTCACGTGGCATATCCGATACGTATTCGGCCGTATCCTAACCGTATCCGCATATCTGAATATCCGATACGAGTGCGGCATCTAATTTGAAGTATCCGTGCTTCATAGTGGAGGACACTTTGCAACTTTTCTCTAATTTAATTTGTCTCCAACACATTTTAGCGATAAAATATTTATTATGAATTTTTCTTATTTCGTTTTTAGGTATCCTTGGATAGTTTTCCTACCTTTTTATTTTTATTTTTTTAATTCAAATTAAAGATTGCCGGTAAAT
The DNA here is from genome assembly GCA_035590655.1 of Pouteria glomerata. Lineage (NCBI taxonomy): Eukaryota > Viridiplantae > Streptophyta > Magnoliopsida > Ericales > Sapotaceae > Pouteria > Pouteria glomerata. The sequence continues at coordinate 5,345 of JAVXUM010006775.1, read as the reverse complement.
TGTATTTGACTTCTCATGTTATTATTTATTTTATGATAGAAATGTAATATTTTTAATTGATTATTTATTTATTTATTTATTTTAATAGAAAATAATTGTTATAATTATTAGAGTAGATACCTCAGATAGGGTGAAGGAATATTTGCTTGTTCAGATTCATATTGATTCATGAAAATGCAGAGAAAATTGGGCAACTTACCACAATATAATTTAGCAGTACAATAGCTCGCTGGTTGCAAACTTGCTGAAATTCGATGGTAAAAGGCGAGAGTTGTACAGATGCAGAAAAAGGCTGCTAGATGACTCACGGGTGAGCACAATATCAAGATAGGGTGCTTGCTAGGAAAGTTGTTGGCTTTATTTTATAAAATAGAAACACGGTACTGTGGCAAAATTGCTCACTGAGAAGCTTGTCCTAGTGAGTGAGCGGCGCGATCCTATATTTTTTACGATTGTTTTAAAGTTCGTTTTTTGATTGGTTTTTTTATTCTTATAAATATGAGACATATTACAGATCCACGCTACATTCAGATTAGAGTTTTAAGACGAGTTAGAGAAAAGTTAAGACCAAGATAAAAGTGTTTTTTTATAAGGATTTTTTCTAAAAATTTTTCATATCAATTTTATAACTCCATACTCTAAAAACTAAATCTTTTATACTTGTGAATGTAAATATATTGTCGAATCATGCAAATTTTATATTTCTTTTTGTAGTTATTTTCTTGTTCATTTGTTTTTTACTATTATTTATTTGTATGTTACATGAAATATTACGACAATTAAGATATATAGAGTATAAGATTTTGTTTTTATAATTTTAATTAGTATTTTCTTTCATTTTTAAAAGTATATTGCTAAATTTTATTATTTTTTGCATGTTTCTATCATGTTGTGTTCTATAATTTTTTAAAAATTTATAGATTGTATATTTAAATTATAATATTTATATAATAAAATATTACGAATTTTAAAAATATCCCTCTCACAAATTAAAATCTAAGTATTGCTAATAATTATTTTTTCTTTCGTTCAATGATTAAGATAATTTTTTAATTTTTAACTTTCTGTTTAATTCTTATTTTAGTAGACTTTATTATCATTTATATCACAAAAAAGTTTAGACGTTTTAATTTTCACTATATTAAGGGTAGAAATCATATGCAAATTACAACTGCCAACTTAAATTCTGTCCAGTTATGGCTTTTAAGAAGTTGAACATTCCAAATCAAAGAACCATAATTTGTGTGTGTGTTTACAGTGCTTATCAAAACTTAATTGGAGAGATAGGAACTCTATCATATAGGGGGTGTTTGGGTGCAAGAAAAATTCTGAAAAACTCTGAAAATCTCTAAAACTTATCTCACTGCACGCATTAGAACCAACAATTAATCTCATTTTATCTCACTTTTTATCATACCAAACACCCTCATAGTAACTGATAGAGTTAAAGTTTTGAAAAAAAATAAACCTCATAAATTATAATTTTTTTTCTATTTAAGTTTTTTTTTTTAATCTAAAGTTATAATTATATAAAAAACTTAATACTAATTTTGTTCATAACACTAGTGTCATAATTTAGGTGTTGGTGTCCATGGTGTGCTTCTTATTCACTATTAAAATATATAAAATTTTGATGGAAGCTGTAGGGGCTGGTCATGATTTTGAATAAGGAGAGGTCAGTATTGGGTAGGGGATAAAGTAAAATTTTATAAATTTTAAGATCCAAACACTATGGGTGTGTTTGGAGTGGTAAAAAATGAGAAAAAATAAAAAAAAATAAGAAAAGTTGTAAGTTCGTAATGCGTGCAGTGAGATAAAAAATAAGTAATGATTAAAAGTTTATAGCGGTTTTTAAAGTTTTTTAGAGAAATTTTGTAAACCAAACGTACCCATAATATGAAAAATTTTTACAACTTGGCAAGATATTAAAAGATTTTTAGAATTTAAGAGGATTGAATATTATATTATATAAAAATAATTTTACAATTTATAAAAATATTAAAAAATTTTAAAAATTGAAAAGGACCGTGGTCCCGCTCGTCCCCTTGGGACCGCCAGTGGATGGTGGATACCAGCCACTATCAAACAAATTTGCAAGAAACAGAGCGGACAAAGAAGGAGACTACAGAAAAGCAGGAAACAAACCGTAAGCAAAGTAGCTGAGGAGCAAGTGGACCGCAGTTGGGAACCGTCCCGCAACATTCACGTCTGGCCTTTTTTCCAGGTCGTAGGACTGAAATGCAAATCACCCTTGTTTCCTTTTTTTTTTTTTTTTTTTTTAAATATTTGGATCAATTAACACGTCCGTTGACTAATTATTGAGATTTTAAAGTTTTAAAATTAACAGACAAATAAATTCTACAATAATTTTAAAAAAATTTAAACTAATAATCACTAAAAAAAAAATCAAAATTTTATGACTTAAATTAAATCACAAGATTAAACTTTAAAAGTTAAAGTATTAAAAATTAATAATTTTAGTTTATTCTAAATAATTTAAGATACATTTAACTTGGTCTCTCGTAATGGTCTTGTAATTTTTTTTTTTTTTTTTTTAAATAATAGTTGGGTTTAAAATTTAATTTCCGTGGGCAACAGTTGGTCACGACATCTACTTTTGGTTGTTCAAAATTTATCATCAATCGAGAGTCGCTGCAAGTTGAATTTGAGTTGGATGGGAACAGTGACCAAAATTAATTTATTACAAGGTGTTTTAGAAGTATAATTTTTTTAATAATTTTTGATTTTTTTATTAAAAGTTATTATTTGTAATTTTTAAGATGTTTGATAAAGTAAATAATAATTTTTAATAATTTTTAGAAATATTTTTTACAATTTTTGAATGTTTGATAAAATTTTTAATAATTTATGATAATTTTTAAATTAAAAATTACTATAATTGAGTTAAAAAATGATAAAAATTAATATTTTATTAAACACTCAAAAATTCAAAATTTGACAATAATTATCCCTCTAAACAAACTCAGTAAGCTTAAAATTTGAATAAGGAGCCATTTGGCAGCCACAAAAAATGTAATTTTTGGTATTTTGTTGTCAGTTGAAATTTTTTGTGTGCTTGGTGAATAAAAGTATAATTTTTAGTAACATTTTGTAAGTTTTAAAGGCAGAACCCTTGCCTTGAGAACCCCACCGGTCTGCCCTGAGTTATGTGGAGAAGATAAATCGCGAAATGTGTGTCAGCAGAGCAGGGTGTGAAGACTGTCTTTTACCGTTTCTGTGCAATGCAAGAGCTCTTGTATTCACTAGGGATCGAACTCTCACCGCGACTGGCTGAGACTACCTCTACTTCGCCCTTTCGCCAACCGACTTATACCAGGGAGCAACATTTTGTAAGTTTTAGGTGTTTGGTAAAATTGTTACTGTAGTAGAGTAGAAAAGTAAAAAAAAAAATTATGTGTTTGGTAAAATTTTTTACTGTAACAGGGCAAAAAAGTGAAAAAAAATAAAACTCGCTGTCATATCAAGTTACCGTAATAGAGTAAAAAAATAAAAAAAAATTATGATTTAATTAAATAAAAAATTACTATAACAACTCAATTTTTAAAATTTTTTTATATTTTATTACGCTGCCAGACCTATCGGCTAACTATGAATACTTCTACCTACACGACCAAGGTCGATTTCCCGTATTATTGACACATTGCGACTTTCCTACCGAGGTGTCTGGTGAAAGTGGGGCCTCCCAAATATTTAATAAATTAAAATAAAAATTTTATAAATTTTAAATCATAAATAATATTATTTATTAGCATGTACTACAATACAATAGACATTAGCTTCATCCCAAATTAATTTAATTGAGAGTTACACGAATCATCTTACTAGTACATTATTGATACAGAAAATTAGTTAAACACACGGGAGTTTCCTAAGCACTATCGTGCTGAGAACGAGAACATTGATTTTTTGTACTTCAGACTTTAGTAGTTGGACTCCATTGAACGAGAACATTGATTTTTTTGTACTTCCGACTATAGTAGTTGGACTCCACTAACAAATGAGGAATGGGATAATGAATTTAGTTTATTTATTATAATTTTTTTAATTTAATTAATTTTTTATTATATATATGACAGATAAATATGACATTTGAATATTCTTTGTATCGACATCACACTCACTAACCTAACTTTCGTCACGCAAATTGAATGCTATGTGATAAGCATTTAATTTAAAATAAATTATCACACGATTGAAGCACCTCAAGTGAAAATATATATATTACTTTTGTATTTGTTTACTCCTACTATTATACTAAAAATAAAACAGTTAGATTTGAATTCAGGTATATTTACTATTATTCATTAATTGTTACTTATTTGCATATATAATTATCTCAAGTATTTTCTGACTTAAGCATCAGTTGTGGCCAGAACCCTTCCTGACCCATTTTTGTGACTTCATTTTTTTTACAGGCTTAATTTTCTTTATTTTTTTGTGGAAGTAATGAATACACTCGGTAATATTTTTTTTATTACCGAACATATATATAATATAAATAAACAAAATTAATTAATATACAAAAAAATTATAAAATAACATGTAAAAATAAAAATTAATAATTAACAAAAAATTATAAAATAATCTTTAAAAGTAAAAATTATTAATTGAAAGAGATTAAGGGCCCGACACACTTTGACCATCAAAATCTTCATAAAACAAAGTTTGTATGAAAAGAGGTAAAAGTAACATGTAAAATAAAAATTATTAATTAAAAAATTACGAATTATACACATTATTAAAATTTAAATACACCTCAACTCAACTTTATTAAAAAAAACTACATCAATCAGTTAAAATTGTGAATTAAGTAGATATTCATAATGAGTGATATTGCGATCCCTACCTAAGTTAGTAATTCAATATATAAAAATAAGTAATTAATTAATTTTTTTTTATAGAATAATGAAATAAAATATTGAAGTGTCTGAATTTTTCTATGCAATAATAGAATAAACAATTAAAAAGGCTCAAATGTATTTTTAGGTAATAAAATGTATTGGAAAATAAAAATAAAAAATTAATTACGCTCAAATGCTTCTCCAAAAATCCCGAATAAAATTTCCTTGTAAGCTCTCTTTCCCCACTTTTCAGCTCCACTGACAAAAATTTGAAAAATTCAACGAAGCCCTTCTGCATTTTCATCCACTTTGGCGGGCTGTTTCTCATTTTCTCCTCTTCATTGATTACGGTGGGTGTAATCCTAATTCTACCAAACTCGTTGATGTTATATGTACAATTTCTGAAATCCATTCATGGGTTTTAGATGTTAGATATTTAATCCATGCAGTGTCGGATACTTATGGTAGATGTGGGTCCTCTTG
>JAVXUM010006765.1:0-10372 GCA_035590655.1 Pouteria glomerata | reverse complement strand
TGTGCTTTTAAGGTAGATTTGATGAAAGCTTATGATTCTGTGAGATGGGAGTTCCTTTGGGATGCTATGGATTTATTTGGTTTTCCTGCTTTGCTCATTAATTAGATTAAGGCCCGTGTTTCCTCTCTTATGTATTTAGTGAGTATCAATGGTGAGCTTAATGGTTACTTCCCTAGAATTATTCTCTACATGGTAGATTCTTCATGTCTACTTGGCAAAGAACTATGCACTTTGATTCTTCAAAATTACCCATCGTGCTCTTGTTGTCACCTTGGTCAAATGCTTCCATGATTAAACTTTGGAGCTCCCTTGCCTTAGCTCTTCTAATGGGTACTCGATAGCTAGGTAATCATGGAGCTTTTTCATCATACTTCATCATGATGAGTACGAATCACCTCCCAAGCGGCTCAGATTAAGAAAGTGTTCCCATAATCTGACTGCCATACAATCTAATCACAAATAGAAATATTCAGAAGTAAGAGACCGAAGCTTCATCAACTCATTAGAATTTACAACTGGCTAAGCCCGCCTTTCATCCACAATAATGTCTGCAACTTTAGCTTGTTTGGACAATTCTGAGTCATAAATAACTCGTGCATTCATAGAATCACATATGGATCCATTGGGCATCTATGGATCAAACCATAATGAAATAGCACGACCATCCCCAACCTTATAAGAAATGTAAGGTTTAACAAGGGATCTAAGTTGCAATATCTTACGCCAAGACCATGAACAATCACACAGGACTTTCGCTATCCAAAATTGGCTGCGCCTAAGCAAATTGGCATGCACCCATCGAGCCCATAGAGAAGTAGAAGATGGATTACAAATCAACCAAATATACCTGGTTATAGCAGCCCGATTCCAATCCTTGATCTTCCTAATCCCGAGATCCACTTTCTTCTTCGGTCGAGTTATATCCTCCCAAGCCACTATAGCTCCAATAGTAGAAAGTGGTAAGCCTTTCCATAGGAATGCTCGAAGTTTGGCTTCAATGGACTTAATCACTTTAGCGGGTAAGAGGAAATAAAAGCAAAACAGAATAGACAGAATAAGTTGCAATCACCCAAGTACAAGAGAAACTTATTAGTCCATGATTTCAACCTCCTAAGTATTCGGTTCTCCAACTCAAGGCAATCTGAAGCATAAAGCTTAGAAAAGAGCAAAAGAACACCCAAATACTAAATAGGTGACCTCACGGTCTAGCCCAGTAGATTCAAATGGCTCATCTCAACCGTAAACTTAGAGAGTAGGGAGTTCGAGTCTCACTTGGTGCAGCCATGTAAGAGCTTGGGTCAGCTCTGGTTTACTCATTGGCTACACGGTTCATTGAGGACTATAATAAACTGGTGGGGTTCTGGGTCACCAAAAAACATACCGAATAGGTAGAATGCCACACCGAAATCCAAGCAAATCCGCAATAGCTCCTCGGGTCTCATCATCCATTCCTGCAACAAATACATCACTCACTTACCGAAAAAAAAAAAACAAATACATCATTCTTGGCAAGATTAGGGACCAAACCAGATAATGAAGATAAAAGATCAAGTCCTTACTTAAGCACCCCAACTGAATGGAGATCACCATAAGAAAACAACATCAGATTGTCAGCGAAACAAAGGTGGGTCAAAGAAGTCTTCCCATATCTCCAATGAAATCGAAATGCTTCATCCAAAGAGACTTTATTGCATAAAAAAATGTGAAAGAACTTCTATGCAAGTAACAAAGAGATAAGGAGATAATGGATCTCCTTGCCTTAAACCTTTCTTATCTTGAAAGTAACCATTAAGTTCACCATTGCCTCAAACCCTTCTTATCTCGAGTTTATTAAGAGTTTGGTTCGTTTACGAGTGATGAGAAGTGCTAGCTTCCCAACGAATGATCTGAATCGTCGTTTGATTCAACATTGGAATTTGCCTATTGATCTTTTGAGAGGGTAATTGTTATTCTGTATTATTTTCTATGTTTTTTCCATGGGTTATAATGTATTATCAAAAAAAGATGTTATTTATTTGCTTGTTTGTTATTTAGGGGTATGCCCTTGAGATAGCTTATATGCCCTCTGGGGTTAGTTCAGTAGAGCAGGGGCCGAGTTCGAGGCTTGGGTGATATACCTAGGTCACGGGTTCGACTCTTTCCTAGGCACCTCGCAGACTTACCTAGGTGGTGTGGCTAGAGGCTGTTACACCACTCCTGTGGGGTTAATGCCCTTGGTCTTCACCCCCTTGAGATAGCTTGTACAAAAACTTTCTATTCTTAATAAAATTTATATTTTTACTGTTTAATTAAAGTTCACCATTGATACTGATTGAGAACATAGGAGAAGACACACAAGTTTCGATCCAACCAATAACCTTATGAGGAAATCCCAATAACTCCATAGTATCCTGATTGTACTATAAAAAGTACAATCATAAATTTCAATTCAATGATCAATAGGGTGATTTATGCTCTAAAAAGAGAAATTAATTAAGTTTAATGAATTAATGTGAGTTTTGGATTAATTGTAGGTGTTTGTGGATAGAGATAGCAGAAATTGCACCTGAAACAAAAAATTAGAACAATGTTCGAACCACCAGCTGTTCGAGCGTGAGTTCTAACCACAGAGGGCATGGCAAGTAACATTAGCAAGAATTGGCTAAGTATGGAGAAATTGGTTCGAACCTCTATTCGAACTATACATAGTTCAAACTATGGCTAGATCAACAGAAGAGCAACAGTACTCAGTGCCATGAAAATTCTAAGTCCAGAGATTGGTTCGAATGTTGGTTCGAACAGACATTTGTTCGAACGTTGGATCGAACAACAGAGGTTGATACAGAGGTTTAAGACAGGAAAAATTCTAAATGTTTGAAGAAGGTTTGAACGCTTGTTCAAACCATGTCCTGTTCGAACACTAGTTTGATCAACAGAACGATGTATAAGGTCAAGGAAAGGAAAAATGACTAAGTCCTACGAATCAATTCGAATGTTGGTTTGAACCATAGGCTTGTTCGAACATTCGTTCGAACCATTATGCTTTCACTGTATTTCGTGATTTAGCCTAATGAGAAGGGGTAGTTTTGTACTTATGTTCTGTATTATATATAAACAGCTGAGAGGTTATTTGGGAGGAGTTCTTGATTGCGTACATTTTTAGTTTTAGCTTTTCTATTTGTTGAGAGAGAAATTAGAGAGAAAAAGTAGATCTAGTTCATTTTCTGTTGAATTTTGTTCCAATTTTTCAGAATATGAATAAAATGAATGTTTGTTTAGTAAAATTTTATTTTTTGTAATTATAAATAATTTGGATTAATGGGAGAAATTTATGTACAATGTCTTAGGGGCATACCCCTGCATAACTCGGTTAGCCTATTACAAAAGTTGCTCCCAGTGAATACAAGGTTTCCATTTAATTTTGGAGAGCAAGGGAAGAAATGCTTCTAGTTTTTATAACATACATGATTCGATTAACAAGTGTGTTTGCCGCAGAGGAGAGACCTTTGAAAGGTCGGGAATTTTGTTCCTTCCAAATGTGGTACACCATGGCTACCCAGACAAGCTTGCTAATTCTTTTACTCATGCATTTCCTACTGAACTTTCCGGTGGCCCATGCTATCTCATCTTTCCAAGGTAGGATTGGTTTAGTAATGTTGCACTTTTGCAGTATGGCCTTCTTTGCTTCACTAGAGAAGGGACATTGGAAGAATAAATGGTTCAAATCTTCATTATGCTGCCCCCCAAAGATCACATAGAGGAATAACATTAAGCCCCCATTTGGATAGCTTATCTTTGGTGCCAAGTCTTTCCTTGATTGCAAGCCATAGAATGAAATTGTGATGAGGGATATAATTGGGAAACCATAACAAACTATGCCAACTTACCTTTGGAGCTTTCTTCCTTATGGCTTCCATGATGGCAGCAACTATATAATTCTTGGACTTAGAGGCTGTCCACACGAAGGAATCCCCCCGGGATTGGCTGGGCTGGTAGTCAATTGGGCTATCAAGCACTATCTTTCTTAGCTCCCATGAGTTTGGATAAGGCCACTTCCACTGCATCTCGATAATGACACTTGAGACCTTGGCATTCTTAGGCAATCCTGTATCATATGCTATTCGTTGACCATACTTGGGGATTAAGGGGCCTTGAGGGTGCCAATGCGAGTACCATAGAGAAATTGTGTTGCCATTCCCCATTATATACTTGGAGAGCCATGTTACCTCCTTACGAAGCCCAAGTATTTTCCTCCAGTTCCAAGAGCAGTCTGATGGAGGTTTTGTTTCCCAAAAACACTTGCCTTTTAGGATGTTAGACTTGTACCGGGTTGCCCAAAGAGACTGAGTATTAGAGCATAAAGTCCAAATGTGCCTAAGCATGGAGGCTTTATTCCAATCATGAATTCTTCTGATGCCCAGGCCTCATTCATTTTTTGGTAAACAGACATCCTCCCAAGCAACTTTATTACCCCATTTCTTCATTTCTGCTCCAGACCATAAAAACCTCCGCAAAATTTGTTCAATGGAGTTACATATGTTTTTTGGAAGAATGAATGAATACTCCAAAATATCTGAATGCTAAAGAGAATGGATTTGAAAAGTACCAAACGCCCAGCATATGAGAGACTCTTGGAGGACTAGCTTTTCACCTTTTTGGTTATTTTCTTGATGAGCTCCCTGCAGTCTTCAAATTTTAGTTTGGTGGAGATGAGTGGAACTCTTAGGTGCTTGACATAGTTTTTATTTCTCATCATGTTGGATGTTTGAGAAATATACTTTTTTTTTTTTCCCATTTGGCTTGAGTCCAGAATACTTGTGAAATTCCTGAAGGGCCTTATGTATAATCTGAAAAGAAGAGACATTTGGAGTGCATAATACGAACAGGTCATCTGCAAAACAAATGTGAGTAATTGCCAGACTGGAGCACTTTGGGTGATAAGAGAAATTGCCTTCAGCTGCATATTTGTTGAATAGTCTTGTGAAGAACTCCATAGCAAGAAGAAACAGGTATAGGGATAAAGGGTCACCTTGCCTTAGTCCTTTAGCACCTGGGAAATATCTTTCAAGGGCATCATTCATGGATAGGGAGAATTGAGGGGAAGTGATGCAAGTTTCTATCCATGACCTTACTTGGGTTGGGATCTGGAGAGCATGTAAAATGTCAAGTAGCAAACTCCATGAGACTGAGTCAAAAGTTTTCATCAAATTAATCTTCAAGGCATTTCTAGGGGATAAGGTGGTTCGGTGGTAATTCCTAACCAACTCATGCATTAAAAGGATCTGGTCAGAGATGGATCTTCCTTTAACAAAAGCTGCTTGATTGGGGCTTATGACATAGGGCATTATTCCTTTGATCCGGTTAGAAAGTATCTTAGAGATGCATTTATAGAATGTGGTACAACATGAAATAGGCCTGTAGTCAGTGACCATGCTAGGATTAGGAACCTTGGGAACTAGAGCAATGATAGTAGCATTAGCTGATTTCAGGAGCTTCCTTGAGTTGAAGAATTCCTTGGTGGTGGCTAAGAAATCATCCCCAACAATATGCCAAGCCTTCTTGAAGAAGTGGGAAGTGTACCCATCAGGCCCTGGGGCTTTGTGGTCAGGTAAAGAGAAGAGAGTGCCTTTGATTTCCTCATCCGTCACCTCCCGAGCTAGAGAATCAAGTACGGCTTTAGGGACATTTGAGAGCATGAGCTCTTCAATAAATTGCTGTGCCTTTAAGGGATAGGCGCACTGGTTTCCAAGTTGTTGCTTGAAATGCTCATTTTTCGGTTCAAGGAAGATTTTGAATTGTCTACTGTGTTACATGGTGGCCCGTGGTCTTTTGCTGGTAAACCGATTATTCTTAGGCGATGGAAACCGGGACTAGTTCTCAATAAAGAATCTTTTAAAACTATTCTGGTTTGGGATAATTTTCATAATGTGCTGCTTGAAGCTTGGACGGAGGAGGGTTTAGCTATATAGCAAGTGCTATTGGTAAGCCTTTGTTGGCTGATTCAATGATGGAGGAGATTAAAAGCATCAAATTTGCAAGAGTTTGTTTAGAGGTTCATGCCGAGAGTTCATTTCTTGATAAAGTGGAACTGGAAATGCCTTCTGGTAATGTGGTTTCTATTAATGTGGGGTATGGTTGGGTCCCACGATCTTGTCATAAATGTAAAGTTTTTGGCCATTTGGAAAAGAAAAGACCTAAGGTGGTCACTACCGAATGGAAGCCGAAGTTAAATAAAGACATAGAGCAACCTCAAGAAGATGGGTGGGTGAAAGTTTCTTCTAAAAAGAAGGTTAATGCTGGACTTTCTGAAGTTCAATCTTTGGGTGCCAATGGTACTTCTAATTCCACGGTGGAGGATCAAGGTAAGGAAATTGCTTTAAATGAATCTTTGGAGCACAAATAATTCTCCTTTAGTAATTGAGCCATTGGCTATGGTTACGGTGGGTGAGCCTAGTGTGGTTGTACCTGAATTTGTTCGAACTACTAATGGTTTCAATGTTTGGAGATTGAGGAAGGGAATGGGGATGGTGTGTTTACCCCGAGATTGGAGGATTCTGTTACTAGGCCGGTATTACAAGCTATGAATATTCATTCGGCCCCAAGTACTAATCCATTACTTGAAAGTACAGGTAGTGGATGAATTGGATTCAAAGCGGCAAATTGGGGCAAAGCTTCTTGATAAGAGGAAAAAGAAAGGTGCAGCTATGGCTGGTGGCATTAAGGAGGACTCGGGTGTATTTCATGCTTAGGATAGCTCGCTGGAACATCCGAGGGTTATATTCTTCCCTCAAACAGAAGGAGGTGATCGCCTTGGTTAATGAGTAACACTTGTCATGTATTGGGCCGGTGGAAACAAAAGTAAAAGAAAATAGCAAACACCGTGTGTTGGATGGTTTAGTAAGGGGATGGAAATGTGTATGCAATTATTTGAATGATCCTTCAGGTCGTATTTGAGTGCTTTGGAATCCACAGATTCTTTAGTTGACTAATATGCATGAAACTAATCAGGGTTTGCTTTGTTCTTTAGTGTTATTAAGGGGGAATGTTCATTTTAATATTTCCTTCATAGATGGATCTAATTCAGTGCATGAACAGAGAGAATTGTGGGGTGAATTGTTGCATTCTAGTTCTTTAGTAGCTGCTCACCCATGGTTGGTTTTAGGGGACTTTAATGCTATTCGGTTTCCTAATGAACATAGGGGTGGATTTCTTGATTGGAATTCAACTATGGATGAATGTAATGATGCTTTGATTGCTGCAGGTTTGGAAGACTTGAGGTATCATGGTGTTTTGTATACATGGAGGAAAGGTCAAAGTGATGTTATGCGCAAGTTAGATAGGGCTTTGATTAATAATTCTTGGATGTCTCAATTTTCTCATTCTATTGCTGAGTTTGGGCCTTATGGAATTTCAGATCATCCTCCTATTATTGTTGAAGTGGGTCTACATCTACATGTGGGTAAGAAGTCATTTAAATTTTTTAATCATTGGGTAGATTTCAAAGATTTTTTACCCTTGGTCCAAGCTGCTTGAGGTAAGCATTATGGTGGCTATTTGATGTACCAAGTATACTGCAAGCTCAAAGAAATTAAGGGTGCATTGAGGGATTTGGCTAAAATGAAAAGGAATGAACAGATTTCTTCTATTAGTTCTACCTGTGCGGAATTGTACACCTACCAGAAAGAGATAGCTAATCATGGGCCTAATGAGGATTTGTTAGCAAAGGAAGCTGCATATTTAGCTCAGCTATATGAGGCAATAAGGTGTGAGGAAAGTTCGGCCAAGCAGAAAAGCTAAATTCAGTAGCTTAAGGAGGGTGATCAGAACTCTTCTTTCTTTTATAATTCAATACGAAGTAGAATAATTTGAATAAGAACGTTTGCATTCAGAGGGAGGATGGAGATATGCTTCATGATTCTAATGCAGTGAAGGCTGAAATAGTGAATTTTTATCAAAAACTATTGGGGAGTGACTCTTTCTTCAATTATCCAGGCAAGTCTGCTTCACGCTAGTATTTTGCTCCTTCTATTGATGAGCCGTTGGGGAGGTTATTGGATGCTCCGGTACTTGATGAGGAAATTTCTTCTTTGTTCTTTAGATTGCACCCAAATAAAGCTCCAGGACCAGATGGTTTTAATGGTTATTTTTTCGTAAGGCGTGGAGTGTTGTGGTGTCTGATATTATTAATACTGTTAAGGAGTTTTTTGACACAGGGAGGTTGTTGCGTAAGGCTAATGCCACCATTATTGCCATTGTTCCTAAAATCCCTAATCCTCCTAAAATCCCTAATCCTTCTATGATTAAGGATTTTAGACCCATTTCTTGTTGTAATACTATTTACAAATGTATTACCAAGATTTTGACAGAAAGGGTGAAAAAGGGTTATTCTTTCTCTCATTGATGCTTCCTAAGCTACTTTTGTATCTGGTAGGCAAATTTCAGATAATATTTTACTTGCCCAGGAGTTGATGCGTGGATATCATAGAAATAAATGTTCTCCTAGATGTGCTTTTAAAGTAGATTTCATGAAAGCCTATGATTCAGTGAGGTGGGAGTTCTTGTGGGATGCTATGGAATTGTTCAATAGACTTATTAGTTGGATCAAGGCATGTGTTTCTTCACCTATGTTTTCAGTTAATATTAATGGAGAACTTAGTGGTTATTTTCGGGGTAGGAAACGTCTTCGTCAGGGTGATCCATTGTCTATTTATCTTTTTGTTATCTGCATGGAGGTGTTGTCTTGTATTATTAAGTAGAAGGTAGTTTCATCTGAAAGGTTTCGATATCATTGGCGTTGCTCAAAGATTACTCTCACTCATTTGTGTTTTGCTGATGATTTGATGCTGTTTTGTTATGGTGATTTGGATTCTGTGAGATTACTAAAGGGTAGCCATGATACTTTCTCTACTTTTTCTAGTTTGGTCCCAAATTTGCATAAGAGTGATATGTTTGCTTCTGGAGTAACGGATGATGTGAAGGATACAAGTTCTACTACTATGGGGTTTCGTTGGGGTAGTTTACCAAGAAAGTATTTGGGTGTGCCTCTGATTTCCTCTAAGCTCTGTGCAAGTGATTGTGTTGATTTGGAGAATCAAATTTTGAAGCGGCTGAAATCATGGACTAATAGATTCTTATCTTTCTCAGGTAGGCTCCAGCTTATTCAGTCTGTGCTCTTTAAAATTCAGTCTTATTGGAGTTCTCAGTTTATTTTGCCTGCAAAAGTGATAAAGTCTGTTGAAAGTAAGCTTAGGTCATTCTTATGGAAGGGAGTATCTCTCTCTTCTAGGGTGCCAAGGTAGCTTGGGACGTTGTTACTCGACCTAAGAGTGAGGGTGGCTTGGGAATTAAGAAAGTGAATGATTAGAATCGTGCAGCTATTGTTAGATATGTTTGGATTTTGTGTGATCCATCTTCTTCTTCCATTTGGGCTAATTGGGTTCGGGTGAATTTATTAGGGAGGAGCCAGTTTCAGATTGCTAAATGTGCCATAGGATTGTTCCTGGGCATGGAGGAAGATTTTATAGATGAGATCACTTTTGTTACCTCATTTGTCTTACAAAGTGGGTAATGGTCGTAGCATCTCCTTGTGGTTACCTGATGACCCTATTTGCAACTCTTTGGAGGCTCGAGTTATTTATGATTCTGGTCTGCCTAAGGATGCTAAAGTGGCAGATATTATAGCACATGGAGAATGGGTTTGGTCGGGGGTGAATTCTTTTCATCTTATGGATTTGAGGCAGATTACTCAAGGGTTACCTAGACTGAATGTTTCTACTTCTGATAGAATTATTTGGAAATCTAATCGATTTAAGGGGTTTTTTGTCAGAGCAGCTTGGGATTTGCTCAGGGAGCATCATGAAGAGGTAGAATGGTCTTCCATTGTGTGGTTTAAATACCATATCCCTTGGCATTCTTTTATTCTATGGCTTGTTATTCATCAGAGGCTGTCCACTTAGGCTAGACTTATTGCTGTGGGTGTCTTGCAAACCACACTTCGTGTTTTCTGTGGAGATGGTGTTGAAGATCATTCATATTTATTTTTTCGTTGTTCATACACTACTATGGTTTTGTTTGTTGAGGAAACTTGAGTTGTAGTGCTTGGATTCTGAGTGGTTAGATATTGTTCAGTGGGCTACTTCTACTTTATCAGGTTCTTCCTTACATCATATGTTGGGGAAGTTGGGCTTTGCTGCTTTAGTTTCTTTCATATGGAAGGAAAGGAACTCGCGCATATTTGAGTATGTCTCGCTTGATGCTCAAGTATTAATGGGTTGAATTGAGGAAGCGGCTCGGCTTCGGTTATTTCCATGTAAAACTTTTCCCAAGACGAATGCTAACAGGTATTTGGTGCAAAACTGGTCCCTTCCTATGGAGATATTAGGAGAATGATGTT
>JAVXUM010006733.1:0-10375 GCA_035590655.1 Pouteria glomerata | reverse complement strand
TGCCCGCCTGGGCACGAGCTCGGGCGCCCGCCGAGGGCCACCTTCTGGCTTGGACATCTACAGGAGTTCTCGGGCGCACGAGGAGCTTCCTCTCAACCGGCGCCCGCCTGGGCACGAGCCCGGGTGCCCACTGAGGCCACTTTCCCCTGGGACCTCCAACCTCATCTCCACACTTGAACCTACCAACTTTTGATCTCAAAACACCCATTAGACATACCAATTTATCCCGGCTCAATTTAAATATCATTTTCATTCCTCTCAAGAACCCGGGGTATCACAGTCTTTCCTTCTTACAAAAATTTCGTCCTCGAAATTTTATTACACTAATATCAATATATAATTACATCCAAAAGTTACATTATTTACGAAAATAACTCAGGGTATCGTTCTTGCATTTCAGCTTCACGCTCCCACATGGACTCTTCAACGTCATGATGCTTCCATAACACTCGCACCAATGGAATAATTTTACCCCGAAGTACCTGATCTCGAGTGTCTAGAATTTGAACCGGCCTCACTTCGTACTTAGCATCGGAGTCTACTTCCAACTCTTCCCAATTCAACACATGTGAGGGGTCCGGAACATACTTTTGTAACATGGAAACGTGAAATACTTCGTGTACCCCAAGAGCAGTGGTGGCAGTGCCAGTCTGTAGGCTACCTCTCCTACCCGAGCCAATATTTCAAAAGGACCAATGTAGCGGGGAGATAACTTTCCTCATTTGCTGATTGTGCATCAATTGTGTTATAATATCATATGTTTGGAAGTGTTTTATCTTGATAATTTTTTGACTTTATTGTGATATTTACACATTTGTTGAATTGTGTAGGTTTGGA
This sequence comes from Pouteria glomerata, assembly GCA_035590655.1. Taxonomy (NCBI): domain Eukaryota; kingdom Viridiplantae; phylum Streptophyta; class Magnoliopsida; order Ericales; family Sapotaceae; genus Pouteria; species Pouteria glomerata. Next base: position 9,538 of record JAVXUM010006733.1, on the reverse strand, counting down.
TACCCTGTTCGTATTTTCAGCATAACTTTTCACTTAGAGCTACGATTGAGGTGATTCTTGTTGTGTTGGAAAGAGGACTCGAAGGCCAACAACTTTTGTGTTTTAGCCGAAGCCTGAATCATCCATCGTCAAGGTCAAAATTGCATTGGAAGTTTGTGCCAGAAAGTTGTCCAGCAGTGCTGTGCAGCACTATTCGCGTGCGCCCGCCTCTGTTTTACCTCATGCGCACGAGGCACGTGCGCCCACCTGATTTCCAGCCCGTGCGCCCGCCGAGACCTGAAAATTCCAGAGCCTCTCAGACATTTCGTCGAACACTTGGAGGGAGCCATCCTTGGGCGCAAGCCACACCTTCCCGTGGGCGCCCGTGATGCCCAGACTTAGTGAAATTTCTGAAAACCGTGAAAGGATCAAATTACCTTTTTACCCTTATGTTTTGTAAGCCTTTAAATAGGCATAATTCTGATGGATTATATATATAGACTTTTACCCTACGCTAGGGAGGATTTTTTTTACCATTTTTCTTTCGTTTATTTTATATTAGATTAGGTTAGAGTTAGGGTTTTAGGTAGAATTTGCGTATGGTGATCTTGTTCTTCTCCATCTTAAAGTTACATGTAAGTGATTTATTTTTCAGCATTTTCAATTCAAAGTACTTCATTTTTATTTTCGTCTTTTGTTTTTACTTCGTAGTACTTCGTTTTTGTTCTTCATCTTCCATTCTTGTTTCGTACTTGTTTGTTTTACATTAATGGATGGTTTACATGCATATTTTCATCTTCGAAGTTCAAGCATGTTAGGCTAGGGTTTGTTCTTGACTTCAAACCATTGAAGGTGGTGTAGTAGTTTGGTGAACTCAAACCTGAGAGATTATTTTTCAATGAAATATATTTTTGATTTCTAATTGGAATTTTATAGTAAGCTAGGGTTCTTTCGAAACCTACTCACCCATGTTACAACCTTCACTTGGTTACAAGTTTCTACTTGTGCACGCCAAGTGTTAGTTTCAATGACCCGATGAGTTAGAGATTTATTTTCCAAAATCCAAACTTGGTTTTCTTACGAAATCAAATCACCCGTGTTATAATCAAAACTTGGGTACGATTGACCACTCGTTTATACTAAGTGTTTGGTTCAATGGCCTGGTGATTTGGAACCTAGTTTCCTAAAACAAAAAAGGTTCTTACGAAATTAATTAACTTGTGTTATAATTGAAACCTAGTTATGAGTTGACGCTTATGCACACTAGGTGTTCGATTCAATGTCCCAGTGAGTTCAAAACTAATTTCCAAAACCTTACTTACCTTGGGTTCCTTAAATTGGATTTTAAAAGAAATATCCTCCGACCTAGTAATGCATGTGTAATTACTAGGTTTGGTTATCAATGTATTTGAGCAAACCAATACTATCTCACTACTAGATTTGGTTTGAAGTCAAGATTTTCTTAGTAATTTATTTTTAATACTATTATTTTAAATTAATATAATAATTCCTTCACCCCACCATTCTCGACCTTTACCGTACTCAAAGTTTATATCAATTTAGGTTCTCCTACTAACTAAGAGAACAAGTCTAGTACTTTTAACACAGCCTTCCCTGTGGAAATGACCTTGGTTCTTACCAAGTAGAACTACGACTACCCTCTTGTACTTGGGAGGTAAAAACTTGAACAAATTTTGGGGTTAGTCACAGTGTACATTCCTAGCAGAGAAGAAAAAAATCTTAACATAATTAGTAGATGTATTAATAATTTATGTGATATAGTCAATCATGGGTTTAATATACTAGAAGATAGACAGTTAAACCAACAAACCCATTTGTATAATATAACTACCAAAATCAATAATCTACCAACAAGCACCTGTTCTCAGAATCTAAATAAGATTCTTGAAAAAATAGACCCTATGCCTCACCCAAGAACTTCTGACGTTCCAATCTTATATTATGTAAATCATGAGGTTAAAACCTTATGTGAAAAGAAAACCTACTCTAAACAAGAGTTTGAAAATATTGTGGAGATAATAGATTATTGGAAAAATCTTTATAAGGATCCACAACTTAATATAAAAGAACATGATTATCTAGTTAAGAGAATCCAATCAACCTATCTTCAAAATAAAGATTTGTTGATACATTTTCACTATAATTTAGAGACTCTAGATAGTGAAATAGAAGAATCAGAGTCAGAAGATGTTCATATGGTAACACCTAAGCAATAATCTGACGAAAAACCTTCAACCAGATCTGAAAAATCTGAAGAAGAAACAGAAAAAGGTTTTCCTAGAAAAAAAAAATATTGAAGAAAGAATAGACCCGAAATTATTTGGTACATGGGAATGCCTACAGATAGTATAAAGAAAGATGACCTAGATAAAGTCAAAATTGGTACTGTTAAGGAAAAAAAGGCAGAATCATTGGGTACCAAAAATGATAAGCCCATCCCTACAGTCAATAGGGATGATGATTTGCTTAAATCCAATATAGCCCAAAGTGGGACATATTTGGATCTCACCCATGTTCTATTTAAAAATAAAATTAAGGCTATAGATGATTAGGCATAGTCCTTATCCATTATAGTTCTTAATTATAAAAATATTTAGGGAAAAAATAAATTTTTAGATTATTTATCTTCTACCCTCTAAGGAGATGTCTTGCAATGGTTAAGAAAATAGGAAAATTCAGAAGAAGAGAAACAGCAGAAAACTGAGCTCCTTTCCATTTTTAAAAGCTTCGATGAGTTACAAGAAAAGTTTGCAAAAATAATCAAAGAAAATATTATAGGATATACAATAGATGCTATCTTAGGACAAGATGCGTCATACGCCCTAGATTAATATAGAGTTATGTAATTTATGTGATTTTGAGGAATACTGTCAACTCTATCAAAAATATTATCTTATGATCAAGCTACCTAAAGTAAGATTTTGGTTAGAATAGTTTTTCCATAAACACCCAAGTCCATGGGATGAAATGGCTCATAAAGGATACCCTGATTATCTTAAGGGAATCAACAGACAGGATAATTTAGGTCACAAAATACAATTTGCACTTAGATTAATTACTGAAGAATGTCTAAAAGCCAAAACTAAGAAGCAGGTTAAACAAACCATTCCTAGCTCAAAAGCTGGTAAAAAAATGTTGTGACCAAATTACCAAAGAAAATTGGAAGATTGGTTGCCAAACAAAAAAATTCTAAAAGAAAGAACCTTAGAAAAAGGTATAGTTAGAAACCCTAGAAATCTTAGAATAAGAATAAAAAATTCTCCAAGAAAAAGAAATATGTTAGAAGGAAAAACAATCCTCATAATAAACCAAAAAAGAAGTATAAGTGTTATATTTATAACGAAGAAGGACATTATGCACCTGAATGTTCTCATAAAGGAAAAGGTACAAAGAAAATGATTAAAGTCCTTAAGGAACAAAAACTAGAAATTTGTTCTAGGAAAGAAATCTCTGATGTAGAGGAAATATTATATGAAATAGAGTCTAAATCAGATAGTGAATCTAAAGAAGAATTAGTGTTCATGATGAACTCGCATAAAGAGAATCCTACAGAACAGGCACCAATTGCTCCTCCGACAGAGGACCAAGCATCTATTATGTTAGGAGAAATCACAGGAAGTGAAATCTCTTTTACATCCAAAGAATTGGAAAACATTAGAAAAATGCAAGAAGTTCATAACAAGGATATTTATAAGATAGCCCAATTAAAGAATTTATTTTCCGCTAGAATATTTGAGCAACTCATTAGAAAAACCAGATCTCAGCTCTTATCAAGTGGGAATGTAGATATTCTAATATTTGATAAAAAAAAAAAAAAAAAATCCTCAGACGGAGAAAAAAATATCCAGGATGAAGGCATATACATATTGGTCTAATTCAAATCAAAATCATAGTGTTATTTAAAGTAAGATTGGATGTACCAATTTTTGCAGTAGTATTAGGCAATCGCTTCCATGATGTTAATTGATTGTGCATCATTTGTGTCATAATATCATGATATATGTATGTTTGATAGTGTTTTATCTTCATAAGTTCTTAATTATATTATGATATTGACACACTTGTTGGATTGTGTAGGTTTGGACACCTTGTTCATATTTTAAGCATAACTTTGTACTCCGAACTCCGATTAAGGTGATTCTTTTTTATTTGGAAAGCCGACTCGGAGCCAACAACTTTTAGCCGAAGCCTGAATCCTTTATCTTCAAGGTTAAAATCACATTGGAAGTTTAGAGCAGAAAGCTATCTAGGAGGATATAGCTGATGAATAGTACCTCGGGCGTCCCCACATGGATCAGTTGGGCACCCCCAAAGAGTACATTTATGGAGCTTGGCTTGGGCATTTGATCGAACACATGGAGGGCATCAACTTCGGGTGCCCCACCCAACTTCGAGCGCGCCAGAAGGGCTCGAGCACCCCAACCTTTGTTAGTTGGGCCCCCCAGAGGCATGCATTTGAGCAGAATTCGGTCAGGACTTCATCAAACACTTGGTGAACAGTGCCTCAGGCGCCTTACACATAGTCTCGAGCACCCCAAGTTGGTGACCTTTGGTTTTCCTCCATCTTGTAAAAAGACAACTTTACCCCCAGTTGTGTACATTATAAATATGTGTACTCTGACAGATTTTGGGGACTTTACCATTTTTTTCTCTTTTTCTTTATATTAGATTAGGTTAAGATTAGGGTTTCGAGTACGTTGTTCAAGATTGCTACTTTATTTGTAAGTTTTATTTTCATCTTTTAATTTTAATTTAAGTATTCAGCTTTCTCTCTTTGTTGTTTGATTTTTTTTTTATTTTCATGGCATGCTCTTATTTCTTATTTGTGATTTCGTTATGATTATGCTAGGCTAGTTTTATTCTTGGGTTCAAGCTGTTGAAAGTGTTGTGGTTGGCTTTGGTTTAATCAAATGTAAATGATTTTCATTAAAATATTTTTTATGACTTTAATTGAAATTTCTTGGTAAAACTATGGTTCTTTTGAAACCTACTCGCCTGTGTTATAATCATGGCTTGGTTACAAGTTTTCACTTGTGCACACCAAGTGTTCGGTTCAATGTCCCGGTGAGTTAGAGATTTATTTTCCAAACCCCAAATTAGGTATTCTTATGAAATCAAGTTGCCCATGTTATAATCTTCATGTGGTTATGAGTATCAAGTGCTAGATTCAATGGCTCAGTGATTTAGAACTTATTTCCTAAAACCAAAATATAGGCTTTCCGACAAAATCGGCTTATCTGTGTTAAAATCAAAGTTTGGTTGCACTTATGCACGCTAGGTGTTTGATTCAATATCCCGATGAGCTCAAAACTATTTTCAAAGCCTTTATTTACCTTGAGATTTCTACAAATCATATTTCAAAGAACATCTTCCGACCTACTAACATGTGCGGTTGTTAGGTTGAGTCATAAACACATTTGAGAGAATCTTTGCCACCCAATACTGAATTTGGTTTGTAGTTAAGAATGTTTTAATAATATTATTTCTTATGCTTTTGTTTTAGTTTAATTCCTTTACTCCACCATCTTCAACCAAACACGTACCCTATAATCTAAATTTAGCTAGGTTAAGTTAGGTTCACCTACTAAATAAGAGAATAAGTCTAATGTTTTTAACACAACCCTCCCTGTGGAAAAAACGGCCGGTACTCCGTATTATTTTTATAAATTTAAATTTGCTGCCTACTACGACCCGTGCACTTGCGGATCAAGGTCAAATTTTGGCGCCGTTGCCGGGGAAGGCAACTAAGTGCCAAACTTAGGAGTTAAGGAGCGTTCACTTGAGCAATTGGGTGAATTCTTTCTTTTCTCTATCTCTTTGTTAGTAGTTTTTTTTTTTCTTTTGCATTGTAACATATTCATTTGCATGTCATATAACTTAGCTTGCATGTTGTTAACTTAAGTTGTATTTTAGTGTAGTTTTTCTTCTCTCATTTTGTTTTTATGTTTTTTGTTTTCTTATATCGACATTGATTTTGGTGATTTTTATCATGGTCCTTTGATACCCAAGCCTATATAGAGTCTCTAAGTGATCAATTTAGATATGACTATACATTAGAGACCTATTACCAATTACCTCAATTCTTCGAGCATGAAGAGGAAGACTCATGTCTTCATCTTGATCGGTTTGAGGAAGTATATGGCTTATGTGTTGATGTTAGCATGAGTAAGAGACTTAGGTTCATGTTTTTCCCTTTATCTTTACAAGATGTGACTGGTGACTGGTGTTATGATTTTGGTGACTAGACCACTTGGGATCAATGTTGTCAAGCTTTCTTTGAACATTTCCTCCCTATTCATTAAACCTTTACCCACAGATTTCAAATAAACAATTTTTACCAAAGAAGGGTGAAGTATTTTATAAATGCTATGAGAGATTTAACATACTTTTGGCTACTTTCTTAAGTCACGGATTAGAGTTAGGGGACATCATCGTCATATTATACAATGCTCTATTTTGTGAGTTGCACCAGGCATTTGATAGTCTTAGGTAGGGAATTTCTTGACCTCAGCCCCGGTGAGGCATGGTCATTCCTTGAATTTTTCTATGAACATACCAGGCCACGGGAAAGACTTGAAACTCAGTTTGAATCATATGCACTTGACAGCCACATTGACCCATTCCCACATGTTCTTATTTCACTTGATCTTTATGATCCATCCTTTGGAAGTAGCACATGTGTGGAGCCCAGTTACTAGAATTTTGCATGTCTTAACCATGTTCGATTCACTGAGGGCCAGTCTGAGAAAGCCCAAGATTACTGGCCTAGTGACCCTTATGATGCACAATATGATACCCTAGACACTGAGTGAAACAATTGCCCTAACTACACTGGGGATGACATTTGGGATGAGAGTCTATCTCATTTCGCTTTAGATTCTCCCATTCAGAAGATTTCTTTTCCATTTAGTAAGAGTTAGGAAGACATGCAGTCCTCTCCTACTACTGAGTTTGAAGCTCAGCCCACCCAAATCATCCCGGACCCTATTAAGAGTCTTTTGATTCCTGTTGAGCAGTTACAAATTACAATGCCCAAGGAGCATATCATTGAGTCTGTTGATCCTTGTTCACTCACTTATTCACCTGAGGTTGAGAGTAGTGCACATCTCTCACATCTTGAGTTAGCCCTAGCTGAAAATCTTACTTTGGGGACTGTAAGTGATTACATTGTGACTGATCGTCATTGGGAGGTGGTAGTAGACATTGGGAGTGAGTACGTTGATTTTCTAGGTATTGAGAGACTGATAGAACCTACCATGTCCATGTCTTTGCATGTATTATGGCCACATCCACGGTTTCTTGAACCTCACTTGGCCTTTCATCCATCGGCGTGTCTCACACCCAAGAAGCATCCACTATCGATTTTTTTTTAGCCTGAAGAAAACATTTTATTTCTTAAACCCTTTGTGGATGCATAGGATAAAGAGGGTGTTGGATAACCTTTATTGTTCATTTTCTTTGTACATAGTATATTAGAATTTTCTTTTTCTTATTTTCCTATTTCTTTTTAGTTTGATTTTCTTATCTTATTTTCTTTTCTTTTATTTTTATTCATTCTTTTGCACTAACTCTTTCTCTTGCCTTATTTTTTCTTTATTTTTTTTTTATTTTCTGTCTAACTTTTTCTCTTGTATAGCTTTTATTTTCTTCAAATAAGTAAGCTCTTGAGGTAATATATACCCTCTGTACCTTCTGTTTCTACATTTTGAGCTTAACATTTGAACATACATTGTTAGTTATTGTTGGAAATATTGTAGAAACTAGGTTAGGGGGTGTTCCTTATTACTTGCAGGGTTCTTTTTTCAGGTGTATGCTTGGCTTATGTGTTATATATTTATTGATCCTTATGTTCATCATCATCATGCTCACTTTGCACACTACGGACCCACTTTTCTTTCGGGGTTCTCACATTAAGGAAAATGTTTAATTTAGGTTGGGGGTAGAGCTCGCATGATGACACATGCATGATCACCTAAAAAAAATAACATTTAGTGTCGGTTGGTGGTTTGGTTGATAATGACTTTGAGTGAGCAAGTGATGAGAGAGTCTTGTTTGAGTTTTTATAGGAAGCTTAGCTCGAGTTGAACATGTCATGTCCTAGTGCAATTTTGGCAATCAAAGTGTGGAGTGAAGGTGCTTGTGTGTGGATTTTATGTACTATTGGTCAATTGAGCATCTTTGGACTAAGTCGAGGCTTATACCCCGTAATGTGAGTTTTTGACCCTATTATTCGTTTCTTGAGGGGTTGCATATAATCACAGCTCTTTTGTTCTTCATTGTGGTTTTCAATGCACTAAACACACTTGCATGATTTTCACATGGCACATATGAGTTGTTTGCAAGCTTGTAATATGATACTAGGTCATCTTTGTTATTTGTGAGCCTTCTTGTCTTTTCTTGTTGAGAAATTGCCCTAGCAACCAACTTGAAGCCTTTTTACTACGTTTTTAATTTTTTTTGATTTTCACTTCATATGATATCCCTACAACTATTCACACATTTTAAACCTTACCCTTACATGTCTTGGGTTGTGAAAGTGCCTTAAAGTCTAAGTTGTGAATTTGGGTCGGGAATGTGAGCTTTTAAGAGTAATATGAGAAAGAATGTGGGGTGTGAATTCCTATATATATACAATTATTGCAGTTATTCAAAAAAAAATGTAAAAGAAAAAAAAATTTCAGTCCTTTTGTGTATGAAAATGTGGGACTTGTACAATATTTGCAAAATTCACAATTGTCCCAGATGTAGTAGTTAGTGGAAATAAGCTTCTTGTTGAGATCCTTGTTGGGGTTGAATTGGAAGTGGGTAAATTGGGACTTGTATGCACTTAAACATCTTTATCTTGAGACTTATGCCTTGAACTCTATATCTTCCATTGGTAGCCATTACCCCGGGCCAAGTTACAACTGAAATAAAGACCTAGTTGATTCTAGTGAGCAACTCTCGTGTGATGCATGCTGTGGTGTCGTGTAGGATGTTGTGTGATTTCTTGCATTGGAACCCGATTATGAGTTGTTCGTATAAACATTAATGCATTTCACTCATTTGATTAAGGGGTTGTGTGCAACTAGGATAGCATCTCGTGCTATTAGGAAAGTGTGAAGCCATGATGAGTGAATTTCTTTTTATGAGTGATATATCTTGTGAGGACTTGAAGTTGAAACCTAGCTCCGGTGATACTCTTGCGACCTTTGGGAATGAATGAAACACCTATGTACTCATGAACTTCATGCTTAATGATTTATGCTTTCATGCTTAGTACTTAGGACTCTCAAAAGCTTTGTAACTTATAGGGCTTGTACTGGACTCGTCTTTGATCATAATCATTATTGGTCACTTGAAACTAAACCATAGATGTTTGTGGGTAACATCACTGCAAACCCTCACGAGACCTTACTCGTCTATTAGGAGGAACCTAGGGATTTAAAGGGCTTACCTCACATGCTAAGTGTGGTCGTGTGTGTCACGCCCCAGACCCGAGGATCCGAGGAATGAGTGATAAACATACAAATAATGAATAACTGGTCATCGCATCAGA
>JAVXUM010006674.1:0-10378 GCA_035590655.1 Pouteria glomerata | reverse complement strand
CATATGTATGTTATGCTTTTGTTAGAAGTTTATGTTTGTGGTTGGAAAGATATAATTGATCTTTAATTGACATTTTTATTTTGGGATCAACTTATATGATTATTACAGGTGGACGTATTTTCTATGTAATATCACAGGAAAATAAAATAGGAAATGAAAATAATAGTGGCTGTATATAATTTTTTTTAACCCTATTGGAGACCAAGTTGTTGCTAAAAGTTAAGAATTTGCGACCATTTGGTCGCTAACTGGCATCATTAAACTAAATTTTTGAACAGAATTGGCGATCAATTAGTCGCTAAAAGTCTAAGATTTGACGACCAATTGGTCGCTAAAACTCTCATATTGAAGACGTGAAAATTTGACAAAATATTTTAGATTTGGCAACCAGTTGGTCGCTAAAAATGTCAACTTTTGGCGACCAATTGGTCGCTAAAAGTTTTATATTTCATGATAATTTTTTTTAATTTGGCGACCAACTAGTCGCTGAATATATGATCTTTGGCGACTAATTGGTCGCTAAAAGTATGTTATTGGCGACCAATATTTTTGGTCGCGAAAAGGACCTTTTTAGCGACTAGGCCATGATTTGGTCACTAATACCTTCATCCACCAATGTTCCGCGACCAAATGGCGACCAATTTTGTTTTGGTCGCAAAATCTTTTAGCGACCAAATAAAGGCCTTTAGCGTCCAAATTGTTTGGTCGCTAAAAATGTGCTGTGTTGTAGTGGCAGAGGCCATCAGGGAAGTATCTTATCCGGAGTGGTTGGCGAACATGGTCATGGTTAAAAAGAAGAACGGCAAATGGAGGGTCTGTGTAGACTACCCGGATCTGAACAAAGCATGCCCAAAAAATCCCTTCCCTTTGCCAAAGATCGACCAGCTAGTTGATTCTACAACAGGGAGTGCTAGAATGTCATTCCTTGATGCCTACTGAGGATATCATCAGATACTCATGTACGAACCCGATGAAGAAAAAACATCGTTCATTACTCCGATGGGGATTTTCTGCTACAAAGTCATGCCCTTCGGATTGAAAAATGCGGGGGCGACGTATCAAAGGTTGGTGACAGATTTTTAAAGAAGACCTCAGTTGGCGCATAGAAGTTTATATAGATGACATGGTTGTGAAAACAAGAAAGTCAGCTAGTCACACGGACGATTTGCAACATATGTTCTCCACCTTAAGTCGGTATGGCCTGAAACTTAATCCTGCAAAGTGTGCCTTCGGTGTTAGCTCGGGAAAGTTTCTGGGTCACCTAGTGACTAGAAGAGGGATTGAAGCTAATCCAGTCTAGATCAAAGCTATCCAAATAATTTCCACCCCGACCATAAAGAAAAAGTCCAGAAGCTCACTGGGATGGTGGCCGCGCTCAACAGATTCATCAGTAAGGCGTCTGACAAGTGTCGACCATTTTTCAAGTTACTGAAAGGATCGAACAGAATAACATGGGGCGCCGAGGCCGATGCAGCACTAAATAAGTTGAAAGAATATTTGGTTGCTGCTCCAATTTCATCTACACTAGAACCTGGGTGGAGCTCCAAATTTACTTATCCGTATCTGACCATGCTCTGAGCGTCGTGCTCATAAGGGAAGAAGATAGGGTGCAGAGGCCTATTTATTACACCAGCAAAACCCTACAGGGGGCAGAGATAAGATATCTTCCTTTGGAAAAATTTGTGTTGGCCCTCGTGATAGCATCAAGAAAGTTGGCTCATTACTTCCATTCTCACGTTATTCAAGTGGTCACCAACCAACCGATCAGCCAGATTTTGAAGAAAGCTGATATTATCAGCTACTTAGCTAAGTGGTCCGTCGAGGTGGGCGTTTACAAAATAAAGTTGGTACTGAGGACGGCGGCCATTAAAGCTCAAGTCTTGGTCGATTTCGTAGCAGAGTTCTCTCACCCGCCGCCAGATTAATTGCATGAGGTCTAGTCACTGGACGTTCGTTCAGAAGGGCAGGACATTCTACCTGCATGGCAAATTGAGGTTGACAGATCATCTTCCAAAAAGGGGGCAGGGGTTGGAGTGGTCCTCACTACTCCTGAAGGCTTAACTAAAGCTTAATTTTTTGGCAACGAACAATGTTGCAGAGTACGAAACCTTGATTACTGAACTTGATATTGCTCGGCGTTTGTTCGTGAAAAATATATTAATAAAGACGGATTTTCAGTTTGTGGCAAACCAACTTAAGGGAGATTACGTTGCACGGAATGAAATAATGGCCGACTATTTAGCTTTAGCTAGGCAAAAGTTGCAAAACTTTAACATCATTGGTATAGATTTGGTTGGGAGGGACCACAATGCCCACGCAAACGCCCTCGCAACCTTGGTAGCGTCACCAAGCACGAGGAGGGGTAATTCCGTCTTTTTTAAAGTTTTATCCAAACCGAGCATAGCAAACGGTGAAAGTATCAACTGCGCTGCATTGAGGCCCTCTTGGATGGACCCCATAATCGGCTACCTTAAGAATGGATGCCTCCCCGAGGATAAAATTGAGGCTAGAAAGTTAAGGGTGAAAACGGCAAGGTTCTGGTTATCTCCTGATGATAAGCTTTACAAACGCTCTTTCACTGGGCCGTGTCTTTTATGTGTACACTCAGACAAGGTTCAAAATTTTCTTCACGAGTTGCGTAAGGGAGTCTGTGGTGCCCACACTGGGGGCAGATCTCTAGCACACAGGGCTATTACGCAGGGCTACTAGTGGCCAAAGATGGGAAAGGATGCCCACGCCTACGCGATGAAGTACGCGAAATGTCAAAAGTTCTCTCCCATACCTCATCAGCCTGCTCAAAAGTTAAGCCCGCTCACCAGCCTTTGGCTATTCGCTCAGTGGGGATTAGATATTGTGGGTCTACTTCCAGCAGCAACCGGGAATTGCAAATGTCGGCACAAATTACTTCACCAAGTTGATTGAAGCCAAGCCCTTGGCACACATCAAGGATGCCAATACAATTCGTTTCGTCTGGAAGAACATAATAACAAGGTATGGTATTCCAAGAATCTTGATCTCAGACAATGGAACCCAATTTGACAGTACTCCATTTAGAAATTACTGCTCGGGCTATGGTATAAAGAACATCTTTTCAACACTAGCTTACCCTCAAGGAAATGGACAAGCTAAAGCTTCAAATAAGGTTATTCTGAGCGGGATCAAGAAGAAATTAGAAGCTGCGAATGGGAGATGGGTAAAAGAACTCCCTTCAGTTTTATGGACTTATAGGACGACACTAAGGAGATCAACTAGAGAGACGCCCTTCTCACTCGCCTATGGTATGGAAGCTGTTACACCTCTGGAAGTTGGCGTGCTGACCATCAGAACCACAGCCTTTGATCAAGGGGAGAATGATAAGGCTATGAGGATATCTTTGGACTTACTAGAAGAGAAAAGAGAAGATGCAATGATCAAGTTGGCCACTTATCAGCAAGAAACAAGAAGGAGATTTAACAAAAGAGTCAATCCACGCGATTTTAAGGTTGGAGACTATGTTTTACGGAAGCTTATAAGTGCACGAAGAGATCCTTTCGAAGGGAAGCTTGGAGCAAACTGGGAGGGGCCCTTTCATGTAACAGAAGTGCTCGGCAATGGGGCTTACAGGTTAGAAGATCCAGAAAGAAAACTGGTGAAGAAACCATGGAATGCTATTCATTTAAAGTTATTTTATATTTAGTCTGCTAATGTTTTACTCTTCTAGTACATAAACATTTTCTGCAAAACTCATGTCAAAGACACTGTGCCGGGAAGGTCGACCAAAGAAACCTTGGCACTTATAAGACTTGGCCGACATAATTTGTCCTATGAAAATTCATACAAGCACGAGATTGCCCCACTTGGTTCTGTCCGGTGGTGGAAGCATGACCCCACGTGATGTTTTCCGTGGCGATTCATACAAGCACGAGATTACCTTACTTGGTTCTGTCTGGTGGTGGACGCATGATCCCACATGATGTTTTCCATGGCAGTTCATACAAGCACAAAATTGCCACATTCGGATCTCGCCGATAGTGGAGACATAGTTCCACGTGTTTTATTCCATGGAAAACATTTATAAGTGGAAGCTTTGCCGCATCATGTCTTCACGCAAGCACAACGACAATATTTTATGTTTAGAAGGCAAAATTAAACTTGTTTAAGTCTACAAGGCGCCTATTGTGACCCCTATGCTACAGTTAAGTTTATATAGTTGCCGAGCAAGCAGAGGCTAACTTCTTATCAAATTTTAAACTTCCTTCTTAAAAGTACTTTAGTTCTCATAAAACGAAACCCACCCTCAATTATTAAGGAATTTAGAACAAACGATGGTTCATACCAAGGCCTCGAACAACATATTGCTCGGTAGATAAATTTGCTTTGTATTAGATTCAAATTATGGATTCACAAAAGCCGAGGCAACTTTGTATCAAAGTAATAAGAACATAACTTAACCGAATTTACAGAAATCAGAGTACAAAAATTCTATTAAGAATATGAAGAATCAACGCCGAGGAGAATGATGTTCGCTCGCCATAACTTCATCCGCGATCTCCCCTATCAAATCTTCTGCTGCCTTTAACATGATCTCTTCCGCCATTAACTCTATAACTTGCTCGAGCACGACTGAAAGATTATCTTGGATAAGCTTTTCCAATTGCACTACCGTTGGGACAAACGGGTCACTGATAAAGTAAAATAAATAGTCGTAAGGAACAAACACGAGTAACACTGGACAGGCTAATAAAACACTAAGGCAAAACAAATAGAAAGCATATTCATTTAAGCTTAAAAGATATTAAAATACATCCAAGCAAATGTTCAGTATGGAAAAATTAAACATATGAAGGAACAATGTCCGAGCCTCACTACTCAGTGTCTTCCTCTTGGCCAAATTGTGAAGCAGAAGCGTTCTTCGTTGCTTCCATCATGTTCCTCAGTGTCTCCCCATCCTCGGGAGATTGGTTGGTTACCTTGGGGATATCCTCCCGATGATCTTAAATTGCAACTCTGGAATCCTCTTCGTTTTTATCCATATCACCCTGCTCGTCCTCCTTGGTAAGTTCAAAACTAAACCGAGGTATTGTGTCGTCGAGATTGGGGAATGGAAGTTCCCTATACGTGCTTGATGAAGGCTCAACACCAAGCTTTTGCATGGCCGCTTCCCAACCCTTAAGAAGTCCATGTTCATGTTTTTCGCGACTTGTCCCACAAAATCCAAGTATTGCTCATTGAGGTCTTCTTTGGACTTTTCTTCAATAGACCTCAGCTCTGAATCTTTTTTATGAAGAGCGTTACTTTTGCTCTTCAGCTCTTGTTTCAAGCTTATGGTTTTATCAACTGTGTTGTAGTATTCTAACTTGGTCACGGTGAGCTCGGTGTTAATTTTTTTTTGCTCAACCATTGCGGCCTCCAGTTGTCGAGATATCTTTCCGAACTCAGCATCTATCTCGGCAAGGTGAGCTTCTAGTTTTCCCAAGCGGGACCTCGCTTCCTCAAGCTCTTTTTCTATTTTCCTTTTTTCTCTTTCGACCTCCTAAACGTTGGATTTTAGGCCTTTAATTTTGCCGTCGTCCATCTCGAATTTGTATTGAACTGCTCGGCACCTCTCGATGAGCTCAAAGGAATACAAAGTTGTCTACATCATGAGAAAAGCAATTAGATATGTGTTTGGGTGAAGGTAGTTAATAAGTGATTGTAAGAGAACTTACGGCGACGGTGCACTTCATCATGTTTTTGTAGAGATCATCCATCCTGCTCTTTTGGGTGTCTCGGCGGTCCATCGGGGTGAAAATTCCTTTCAGGAACTCTTCGGGATGTTTCAGCGTTCAATCTTCAATTGAAATTTGCCGTACCCCCGGAAGGTCAAAACTTGGAATTTGGATGTCTGGGAAAAATGGAGATGAGCCCCTCGGCAAACATGGGGAAAGAATTGTTTGTTCACGGGGTGGCGTGAACTTGCATCTTGAACTGGAGGAACTAGAGGAAGAGTGAACTCTTGGACAAGGGAAATGTCCTTCAAACCTTCTAACGAACTCAAATCAGCGGCATGGCCCAAGGAAGTTTCA
Source organism: Pouteria glomerata (assembly GCA_035590655.1). Taxonomy (NCBI): domain Eukaryota; kingdom Viridiplantae; phylum Streptophyta; class Magnoliopsida; order Ericales; family Sapotaceae; genus Pouteria; species Pouteria glomerata. The sequence continues at coordinate 4,334 of JAVXUM010006674.1, read as the reverse complement.
CCCACTCCCATGGACTTTTGCCTTTTTACCTCGGGACTCTTCTCTCCTGCATCTCCGCGATGCTCGGAAACATCTTGAGTATGAGTTTCTCTTTCTTCCCCCTTCCTCTAGGTGGTATCTTCTTTTTTATTTTTTATTATCTCTAAGGCGGCTCTCCTCAAATCCTTCTTTGGCCCCATTTCCCCGAGCTCCGCGGTTTCTTCAAATTGATTTTCTTTTTCATGTAAGGGATTGTAGCTTCGGTGGGAGCGCTGAAGGTTGGACAATGGCGATAGGAATGGCAACGCTCAGTGGAGGGTTCCACGCTGGGTGGTTAGTACTGTAGAAATTCCACTTCTCTTCTTCACTCCAGTCGAACCAGCGATGAAGGGTTTCGCTAGCGCCCGATGCCGAAAGGATTGGGGGAGGTGATATGAAGGACTTGTAGTAGGGGATGAAATCAAATAGGACTAGAACCGACCTCGCAAATGAAAACCTATCAGGGCCGCCGAAGAATTTTAACACATCGGTTATGTGCTTGTGATCGTCACAGCTACCATGAGCTCAGGCCTTTTTAGCTTGTTCATCTGTAAAACCAGGAAATGATGAGAGAAGAAACGAAATCAAAGCCACATCAAATATGAAAATACAACAATTATTTTTCAACTTGGTCTGAATGACCTCGCAGTGATCGGAGGAAAGGGATCTTCGTCAGGACCGTGCATCCAGCCCTCGAAAACTACACAGAAGTCATCTTCCATGCCTTTGATGTTATCCGGAAGCATATGGACCAACACTCTGTCTCAGCGACATTTTAAGTACCATTTGTTCTCGTCCTTCCTCACCCTCTGGATACTATAGCAATACAACAAATCCCACTCGGTGAGGTGACATCTATACCTCTTATTCATCTCGTCCACCCTATTTACAATTCAGTAGAAGTTATGTGAAACATATTTGGGGGATAGATCGATTAGCTGAAAAACTAAACGAAGGAAATGAGGGACGGAAAACCTAAGCCCCCCTTCAATTATGGCGGCTATAGGAAAATACCTACTTCGTCCTCTAAATCCCTAGCGAGTCTGACATTTACATTCACGGGAATACCATAGCGTTGCTTGAAACTCTCGATCCCTTCCCTTCTTACTTCATCTGCGAGCTTACTTATACCTTGAATACGATAGGAAAGAGAAATATGAAGAGAGAATTAACGGAGAAAAAGGCACTCACCTAGCGAGAATGAGGTGCTGGATGGAAGGATAAAGAAGCACAGAAAGCAAGTCGAAATCGAGCTAAAATTTGGGAAATGGAAAAACTTTGGAAACTTATGATAGTCAAAGTGAAATTCAGTATATACATATATGTCCAAAAACAAAAAGAAAAAGAGAGGGAAAGTTTGATTACTTGCATTCACTATGGCTGGCGCAGCTGGCGTTTAGGGTTTCGAGACTGTATAATTATGACGCTCGCGTAAGGAAATGAGAAGTCAGTGAATCACGGTGCGACGCGTCAGTAACGAAGACTGCTGCGGGATACGATTAGATTGCCTTTAAGGAAGCTACTCAAAGTTTTTATTATTACTCTGCTCGGGTAAAAATTTTACCTAACCAGAGTGGGGGCATAAATGTTAGCATAAAATAATAAGTAAACACATGGCGCCATTTCGCAAAACGGCTTGTCGAGCATATGGAAGCCTAATATAATGCCTCCCGACCAAACGAGAGTGGGTCCCATTTAATGGTTTGAATATGAAAAGATAAGTTTAATACGTCCATTGTCGTCCAGTTCATTTCTAACCAAAAGGTTGCTTTTAGTTGGCCGCTAATCATGCCATTGGCAAATCGACGTGACAATAGAATATGTCTATTATCAAAGTGGTTCAGCAAAGCCGGCTCACGCCATATTAGCATTAAATGCAATGTGATGTGCATTAAATGCTAAACAGGAATTCACACAAATGGAACGTCCAGATCGGGAAAGTAATGATTCCACTATAATAAAGTAATATTATTTTAATTCACCCCCTTACTATAAATACAACACTTAGTCTTCGAATCAGGTATGCACTCTCCACTATTTACTATTCATCAACTGAACTGGTATTATCATTTTTCTAGCCAATACTGACTTTACCATCGGAGGCGTTTTGGTCGGGGACCCTCCTCGGCCATTCCTTCTAACGTTCATTTGACTTATAGGTTCATTCTTCTTTGGATCAGTGGAAGTAGAGGGTATTTTGGGCCTAATTCTTCTGTTGCCGAACACATATATTATTGTGAAGTTTCGTGGGCACACATAGATTAGTGCTTACATCCCTACAGACACCATTGCAGGACCCACACAGGAGGACTAGTGGAGACCATAAGTATGGATAGAAGTGCATACATGAACTACCCCAACCTCAGCATACTTTTTGGGATATTGATGTATATTGATGTAAAAAGAAAAGTGGCATTGTAAGATTTTGGTATAGCAAGGCTTCTTTTGATATTGAGATGTAATGGCCATAAGGCTTAGTGATGTACTGTTATTGTGGTTGTGGTGGGACATGTTAGCCTAGTTATTAGCTAGGCTTTATTTACTTTATTTATGTAATGAGATTATATCCTTGTGAGTCCGACTGTGTGGCTCTTGTATTATTGTGATATTATTGCTTAGTAGGTTCATGATGTTATAGATTGTGGGTCCGACTGCGTGACCATTGTGTATGCTCTGATATTGTGACCAGGTCATTCATGTTATGCTTATTTATCACTCACCCCTCGGGTCCCCAGATCCGAGTCGTGACAAGGCTTTTTGTCTGTCCAAAGCTCATACAGTATTTTGACAGCTGCTTTAGTTGGTACTTTATTAAGAATATAAGCTGTAGTCTTTGATGCTTCTCCCTAGAGTGATTCTAGTAAGGTGGAATGTCTAATTATACTCCTTACCATATCCTTTAAGGTTTTGTTTCGTCTTTCAGCTACACCATTCATGCTAAGGGACACTAGCATGGTGTACTGTGGAACAATTCCACATTACTCTAGGAATTTAGCAAATGGTCCTAAATGTTGTTCTCCTGAACCATCATATCTACCGTAGTACTCATCACCACAATCAGACCTGATGCTCTTAATCATTTTATTGAGTTGATTCTCAACTTCAGCTTTATAATCTTTGAACACGTCCAGTGACTGAGACTTATCATGAATGAGATATAGGTACCTATAGCATGAGTAATCATCTATGAATGATATGAAATATTGTTGACCATTCCAAGAAGCAGTAGGGAACGGTCCACAAATGTCCGTATGTATCAATTCTAAGACTTCAGAAGTTCTGTTGGCACTTAATCTCTTAGTTTTAGTCCATTTTTCCTTGATACAATTAACATAGACATCAAAGTCTGAAAAATCAAGATAATCTAAAATACCATCAGACACAAGTTTTGAATCAATGTGAGACATCTGCATGATGTACTCTTTTATGTTCCCTTTGCTTTTATACTTTATTAAAATCAAGCTTTGCAAAAGCGTGCTTATTTCACCTTTATCGTTTTTCACAAAATGCTTCTCAATTTCAGTAAGGAACTCCTTGGCATTAGTTATCTCTTCGGATACTATGCCCCTAAAGGCTTCTAGAATGTCGTGCTTAATGATCATAAGACTTATGCAATTTGAGTGATCCCACTTCTCAAAGTTCCTTTTGTCATCAAGTGAACTTTCATCCGTAAGAGAAGCGGGTTGCTCAACCTTAAGTGCAAGATCTAGATCCATGCAGCCAAGAACAATCAATATGTTCTTTTTCTAATCATTGAAGTTTGTTCCATTCAGTATGGGGTTTGAATTTATATTGACAGATATATATTGTAGCAAACATGTTAGCTGTATAGAGAATAAAATAACCAAATAAAAATCATACTTACATTAATATCCATTAAAAAAAATCAATAACTCCAAATAATGATAAACCCATCTCAAGATACCTAGCACAACATTAATATCAATTATTTGGATAGTAATATTAATTGTAAGTGGTACTCTTATTGTAGGGATCAAACATTGACAATAACTCTTGTCAAATAATAAGCCTGTCTTTGGATTGACTTACTATTCACATGGAAACCCAATAATTATCACATATTTACTACCACAGGTGTGTATGTAATTCAGCCAAATATTAACCTTCCTTTGGGCCGGTTAATATCCGCATGAATAAATATACACAGACAACCATCTAATTATTCCCAATTAACTAATTTTCACAATAGAGGTCATTTTGTTAACTTGTTGTGTCAAGTAGCCTATTTAGAATATTAGACAAATAAAAAATAATATATCATTATTTGAATTTATGATTTATTCCTTAATTTTTTA
>JAVXUM010006620.1:0-10381 GCA_035590655.1 Pouteria glomerata | reverse complement strand
GGACTTACAGTCACTACGAAAGCTAATGGGTCGCCCAAAAACAAAAAAAAAAAAAAAAAGGATTTTGATATATCTTTGGGCAAAATATAGGTTTCATAACTGAACTGGAGATGAATAGGAGTAAGGAAGCTAGCATGGGACAAACAAAACATGGGCATGCCCTAGCCATAGGGACTCCACCATGGGGATGCCTTACCTTCCTAATTCCTACTCTATTCTATTTAGTTCCTGAATAATTTTATGTCATCACTAGTTTAGTTTTTACTTAAAAATCAAATTCAAGCGATGCGTAGACTAAGTTAAAAATTATGGAAATTAAATTAAGATTATGTTTAAGTTGGTTTATTCAAAAATTGATACTCATTTAAATAATTGAAACTATAATGTTAAGTTATGGTATAGTCTTGGAATTTATGATAACATGGACTGAAAATTATAACTTCAATTATTTCACTTTTTGAGAATATATATGATTGAGCAAGAATTGCCTAATTAATGACTTTGCATGTTCTATTATTCTATACAGTAGATGATCTCCTAAACTCTATGTCAAAGGTAAAAGAAAAACTCTAATATGGTGAGTCACCATACTTTTATTAATTTTTTTTTTATACTTTGGAGGTCAGGTTTATGTTCTATTTCTTTTTGTTGTATTATGGTGAGTCCCACACATTGTTTTTTTTATCACTTTACGGAGGTTGAGTTTATGTCACCCTTATTTCCTGTACAACTTTTTTAAATTAATAAACAGGTAGGGGTCCCACCTAACCCCCCCACTATACAAAGAGTTTTTGGCCAAAGAAAAAAAAAAAAAAAAAAGATGAACTAGTGTGTAGAGTACGATTTACACATAAAAAATTAGATCACTATTTCTTATAAAATATAAGTCTGTTTATAGTTTAAGATGGAAATCGACATACTATCTATAGAATTATAGCACATGGTTTCAATATGTATGTCTTGACTATTAAAAATGATAAATTTTGGCTTTTTGTGCAAATACACTTTTTGTGTATTAAACTGGATTATCTTAAAATGATTATTTTGTACTAACTATATAAAATAATTAATACCTCATGCTTATTATGAATGATTGTACTCTTAATTCATGAGAATGTTGTTAGATACATATATGTAGTGTTTGTCATTTTAATTCACAAAAGGGTGAGATTCATTATGGGTCAATAAACCTAGTGAATTGGACAATAGCATTGTTCATATGGTGAAAATTAATAATTGGCATAATTCATGTCCCAGTGTAGGGATTAATGATACCCCATTGCGGAAGATTATTAGTTTGTTCGTATCAAACCCTACAGGTGGATCTTGAATTTGTTATGTCCAATAAGTTAATTGGAAGGTTTCAAAAATTTAATTTTCCAATTAAATTTAATTTTCATTAATTTAATTTAATTAGTGGGTATTTGTAATTTTAAAATGAGAGATAAATAAATAATAATAATATGGAACTTGAAATTTAATTGTTTATATGACAGTGTGTAAAATTATAATTCTTTAGTGGTATAAATTGTAATTTATGTAAATAAGGACTAGTTTGGATTGAATTAGGAGTCCTTATTTGCGTAGAAGCCTAGTTTATATTTATCATATCTTCTTTGTGAAGCCTCTATAAATACGCACTCTTATATATATCTAAGGTATGATTCTCGTGTGCATTCTCTTAAATAAGAGTTTGAAAATAAAGAAATCTTTGTAGCTGAAAATTCTCCAAACCAAGCAATCACACAAAGTAAAAAATAATAATATCAGAGAATAATGAAAAAACTCTTTTACAGGGAGAAAAACCTCTTATTAATACAATCCCTATTATCAACGAATTACAAGATACTACTCAGATTCTCTATGACTCCCTCGCATGAATTCTTTTGCCAATCTTGCTCGAATCACTCGATGAACCCTACAAGCAGGACTTTCTGCTTCACACAGAAAATCAAGAAAGAATACAAAAAAAAGCTAGAGAAAAATGTGAAAACCCTTAAGAATGAAATACTCTCTCTCTAGATCTCTATAATATGTTTTCCCAAAATACCTTTTTCATTAAGGCTGGGTTCATATATATAGAGTTACAAAGGTTACCCTAGTTTTGGCAAAATAGGAAATTACTTTGATTAGGAAATTACACAGCTCGAACCCTCGCACTTCCATTTTACCTCCTGCAAACCTTACTGGAATTCTCGTTCACGTGTATATCACAGACGGCGCATCCACGCACATCTAGCGAGCTCCCAGCGTCTATGTGGCACAGCCGTGCGCTTCCTGTTCCTTGCCTGCGAGGTGTACTAGAATGTTTCCATGTGTTCTATATTATCTCCAACTTTGACTGAAATTTTACATTTGCTTGAACCTGGAAACTTTCTAACTTTTGAATGATTTCCAATTGTCGCTATTTCAAATTCTTCTCAACTTCTTTACTTTTTGAAAACTTCAATTTATTTGAATTCTTTATCAATTAGAAAACTTTCTATCAGTTTTCAATTATTCCTTGATTCATATTTAACTTAAGATTACATATGGATTTGTCACAAAATAACCTTACAATATCCCATTTGGCAATTCCATATCAAAACTTAAGTTAAATTTCTTCATGCCTCAATTATTTCTGCACACACTTGTAACAAACTTATCAAGGCATTATATGGCAAATATTTTAAAATAATTTTCAAGTTTAAATTCCAAATTCGAATTCCAAGTTCATAGGACCACAAAATAACAAAATAACAATTTAAAATTTTCTACTCCCCATTTTTGATATAAAATGACAAGCATACAAAAAATCTCAAAATAAAAAGATGAATAAAAAATAATTAACGCCTTTGAAGTGAACCTCTCTGAGAAATTCTTTTAGGACCTTTTTTTGTACACAAAAAATTTGAATATATTAAAAAAAATGCTAGGAAAGTTTATAAAATGGATCAAAGAAATTTTATTTCACTTATCTCCAAATATGTAAATCTATCACCCAATTCTCATAAATTTAAATGAACTAAAATTCATTTTTCTAAATAAATTTTCAAGTATGCGTCATAAGATGAATTAAGCCATAAAATCAAAACAATACTTGTGCACGTGTGAGATTATGACTAAAACATACATATAGGCTCCCCCTCAAACAAATCATAAAATAAACGAATTAAATTTGATGCACCAAATTAATTTAGAGCCAAATTTCTTCTTCTTTTTTTTTTTTTTTTTTTTGATTAATCTCTTCTGAGGTCTTAGCGGCTTTCACACACTTATGGACATGTAACTTTTCCTTTAACAAACAACGAGCTATTAAGGGGCTTCTCATAAATCCCACTGGTAACCCTTTCCAAGACAGGATTTTTTTTTCTTTATTATTATTTTTTTTCATATGAAGGCTCCCCAATATTTTTTAAACACATCAAATAGTAATCCATGATTCATAGATAAGAAGATAGAAAGACATGTGCATACTAAGTCAAGTATGAAGATAGAAGCACATCAAAATTATGACAAACTTTATCAAAACACTTCTAGTAAATTTAAATGAAAATATGAATTTTTAATCCATTAAAAATTTATTTGTTTAAATGATTAACGCATATATAAGGAGATAGAAGTCATAAAATATTTTCAAAACAAAGAATGAACTCTTTTTAAAAAAAAAAAAATTAATGATATGCACAAATGCCTAAAGATTTTCCAAGAGATTCAAAGCGAAAGGCGCTAAAGAATTTAGGGAGCGAATCAAATTTTTGAACTCAAACAATTTTTTTTAAACAAAAAAAGAAATTGTCCAAAAATTTAGAAATATCTAGGATAAAAAATTTATCAATGAAGCACGGCTTAGTTTATGAAAAAAAAAAATTTCTATATGTTAAGGCTTACCCCTTCAATATTCCTAAGGGTGTGTACGACATTCAAGTCACTTTTTCTGACCTAAAACAGCCCTAACTTTAGGAAACATAGTTTTGAAAAAAATTTTATTTTTCTCACGCCTTTGGTTTGAAATCTTTTTCATTGAAAACTCATCATATTTTGGTTTTGAAAAATTCAAATTTTTAGGTTTTTGAAATTGGCATGAATTTTTAAAATTATTTTTGAAAAAATTAGAAAAATGTTGAAACCTAAGGTTTTGACTTCTAGAAAAATTTTTCACATAATTTAAGGGAAGACCGTAGAGTTTATAACAATTTGGGCATATATAGCCTTTGATTCCACAGTGGTGACAAACAAGTACAAAAGAATGTGACTTAGAAAATGTGTACCTTTCACCATAGGAGGAGGATACTAATGATGTTGAATTTTTTGATAACTTCTTTTTGGTGGTGCAGCAAGCTTTGAGATGAATTTTGGAGCAACTTCCTTCCTTTGAGCAGTATAGCCTAGGCTTGATTTATTTCCATGGGGCCTTTGTTTATTCCAGATTTCTTTAATCTTCTTTGAGCTAGCAGTCATCTTTTCCAAAAGTTTTGCATCGTCATTTATCTTCTCATTCAACTTGCTGATATTAGCCTGAAGCTCTCCAATTGTTTCCTCCAACTCTTCAATTCTCTTATTCTTTTCATCTAATTTTTCTTTGAACTTTTCAACACTTTAAAGGTGAGAAAGCCTAATCCCATTCTAACTAAGGATTTTTATGGTTCATAAGGATCTAGCTACAGGAGAACCAGGAACGGAGAGCTTTTTCCCCTTTTTCGCAGATTCAATAGATAATAGTTTACCAGAGATCCTTTCATTTTTCGCCTTCAAAGAGTCTCTCTCACATCTTAGTTTTTTGTTTCTTGCTTATTGATCTATCTTTTTTTTTCTTCAAATTGCAGCATTCAGTATAGAGCACATTGTAGGCAGGCTGAAGATCATTGTTAAATTCATCATCTGAATCATCATCACCGTGATTTGACGTCTCCGTATCGCTTTAAAATCTAGAAAGTGATCATGCAAATAAAGCGTGATATGCCATAAAAGCAACATAATTACCTTCATTGTCTGAGGAGGCTGAGACAGATGAATTATCTGAAAAGTCAGAGTCATTGTCGAGTGTGACATTTATAGCTTTGACTTGTTTCTTTTTTTTTCTTATTATTTGCACACTCTTGAGTAACGTGACCACAACATTGACATTTAAAGCACTGTATTTTGTCTTTCTTGTCTTCTTCTTTATCATGTTTCTTGATTTTCTTTCCTTTGTCTTTGGACCTTAACTCCTCATTTTTATTGAGTATAGTTTTTTTTTTCTATTTTTTCATATACTTTAAGAATCTTTTTACCATGACTTCTAATTCTTTATCACATTCGTCCTTTTCATCTTCATCTTCATCTTCCACTGTCTTAAAAGCAATCTTCTTCTTTGCCTTCCGAGGTTTAAACATGTTTGTCTTGTAGGTTTGTAGTAATCCCATAAGATCCTCTATTCTCATGGAATTTACATCCCTAGCTTCTTCAATTATTGTAACTTTTGAATCAAAAGAACGCGGAAGAAAACACAAGATTTTATTTACCACTTTATACTCCAGAATAAGCTATCTAAGATTGTGACATAAGTTGATAATATGGCTGAGTCAAACGTAAAACTCGTCAAACTTTTCATCATCATTCATCCTCAAGCCTTCAAACTCTGTTGTCAATTTTTGAAGCTTGCTTATTTTGACTTGTTCGTTTCCTTTATGAGTATTTTGCAGATTCAGCCATGCCTTGTGAACACTTGTGTAGCTTGAAATCCGGCAGAACTCATAAGGGTAAATGACTGAGAAGATGGTGCTTAGGGCTTCAAAATTCTACTACGAACTTTCTTACTTAGCTCTCGTCCAAGTTAGAATTAGCTTTGGTTCCATCTTTCCATCAACCTCACGCATAGGCTCTTCCCATCCTTGAACCACATAGGTCCATACACGATAATTAATTCCCAACAAAAACGCTTGCATACGTACCTTCCAGTATGAATAGTTTGATCCATCAAACCATGGGGCTCTAGTGCTTGAGCCTCCTTCACATGGTGGATCCATTGGTTTGGATTAAGATTTTCATTCAAATACGAAGAGTAACCCGCTCTGATACCAAGTGAAATTTTTCTAAACTAAGCAATCATACAAAGTAAAAAATAATAACATCAGAGAATAACAAGGAAACCCTATCATAGGGAGAAAAATCTCTTATTGACACAATCTCTACTATCAATGAGTTACAAGATCCTACTCAGATTCTCTACGGCTCGCTCGCATAAATCCTTTCGCTTACTTAAATTTTCTACGACTCACTCGCACGAATTTATTCACTAATCTTGCTCAAATCACTCGATGAACCTTACAAGCGGGGCTTTCTACTTCACACAGAAAGTCAAGAAAGAATACAAGAAAAAACTATAGAAAGAACATGAAAACCCTTAAGAGTGAAAGACTCTCTCTCTAGATCTCTATAATATGTTCTCCCAAAATATCTTCTTCATTAAGGTTGGGTACATATATGTAGAGTTACAAAGGTTGCCCTAATTTTGGCAAAACAGGAAACTACTTCGCGTAGGAAATTACACAGCTCAAACCATCGCGCTTCGATCCTACTTCCTACAGACTTTACAACGCTCCCCCGCCCTGCCTGTGAGGTGTATTGGAATGTTTCCACGTGTTCTGTATTGTCTTCAACTTTGACTGAAATTCTATTTTTGCTTGAACTTAGAAACTTTCTAACTTTTAAATGATTTCCAATTGTCGTTATTTCAAATTCTTCTCAATTTCTTTGGTTTTTGGAAACTTCAATTTATTTGAATTCTTTACTAATTAGGAAACTTTCCATTAGTTTTCAATTATTCCTTGATTCATATTTAACTTAAGATTGTATATGGATTTGCCACAAAATAACCTTACAGTAGCCATAATAGTTGGGAGCACACCCTCTCCGGAGTAAGGCGTATCTAAGGATTGCAGCAAAAGATTGAAGGTTATGTTCGAGTAATTAAATTTTACAGTAGTTATTTTTGGGATCAGTTATCAATCTTGTAGGTATGTTCTCTAACATGTAGATAGATCACAATATATATTATATTACTTGCACTTACTACAAAAGATCCGAGGCTTTTCGGTATGTCCCTTCAAAGATAACATGCCACAATGTATTATGAGATGGATTTATGTTAACTTGTGAGATTTGGATATTATGATTATGATATCCAGTCGATGATACAGCTAGGGACGGATCAATGAATTTTATTGAGTGGGGGCAAAATTAGAAAAAATAAACATTAAAAATTTTTAAATAACAACCAAAATAAGACAAAAATAGAAGTTATAGACTTTCAAAACATAGTATCTTCACCAGTGGCCCTACAACTTTTCATCACTTGGAAATAATAAATAATATCATTATTTGTAATACTATTAAAAATCTCTTCCTCAATATATAAAAGTAGTGGGATTTGGGTTACTTGGGTCTCCGAGAGAGAGAGAGAGAGAAAGAGATGACTAAAGAGAGAAAGAAAAAAAGGGTTATAAAATTGTGTGGAGAGAGAGCGCAAAAATAGGTTTAATAAGATAAAAGAGAGAGAAGGGGGGGAGGGAAAGGAAAGATGAAAGGGTTGATAGATATTAAATGGTGTAGGTTTAATTTAAAGAGATAGAGTAAAAAAATTAAAAAAAAAATTAAATAATTTTTAATTAATTGGATAATTAAATTGAGTGGGGAAAATTTATATATTATACATTAAAATAATAAAAATTTTATACAAAATACATACACAATATACAAATAGCTGGCAGTCAGCGGGGGTAGCTGCCCCCACTCCCGCTTAATAAATCCACCCCTGGATGCAACTGTTATTTAGGGTATCATTCTTCTTTTTGGTAATTAAGTTGTAGTATTACTTGATATGATATGGGTTGTAGTATTATTTGATATGATATGAAACAATGAGAAACACCAGTATCAAATAATATCACCACCTAAGTGCTAAAAAGAAAAATAGTACCCTGACTAACAAATACGTCATTAACTCATGTTAGATCGGGATCTTCAATGTTATTAAAGTGAATGCTCGTCCTTAGGTCCCATTGTTTTCGAGACCTCTACCTCCCTGATTCTTTTATTGATCCTACCTTTGTTATAGTATGTTCTGCAATGGTTAACCTAGCACCCGATACCTTTGCTGAGGCTAGAAATGACATAGAATTATACACTACTCGAATAGTGATTCACCAGCCCTCCTTAATGGACGTGTTGCTCCCATGGTCCTAGAACATACCCGTAGTTGGTGCTATCTCTCTGATGTCTCTATCTATCTCTACCTTGTTGGCCACCAAATATGGATGAGCCAAAATGTAAATCTATCTTTCGTCCTGATCCCCTGCTTTGCTAGAAATTCCATAGATATATGCAGTATCAATTATCTTTGCTTATATTGCTAATGTTACCCTAACCACTTAAGAGTAAATGGTACACATGACCCCAATAATCTTGCCACGAATATCTATCCTCAAACTCCACATAAACTTGTCGACTTTTCTTTTATCAATCGATGTTAAGTCACTACCATACTAGTGTAAGATAGAAAATGTAGCCTCATACTCCTGTACTTACATGCTTCGCTACTTCAAAGTTAAGAATTCCCTGGTCTTAGCAACCTTGTAAGACTTGGTTTGTAATACCTTAGACTTTTAAATGAATGGTGTGATGAATTTGGTATGTTTTGGTAACAATTTTATATCCTAAGTTGGGAGATGGTTCTAGTATTCAATTTTGCTTAAAGAAGATGAAATAAGAACATGTTTAGAACCTAAAATTAAATTAAGTTAATATTAGTTTAAGGTTAGTGATTTAAATTCCCTAATTGTCTAAATTAACTTAAGTAGTTGGAGGACTAATTTTAAGTGTTAGGAGGACTTCAAGTGTTAGGAAGCTAGCTTAAGTTTAGAGGGAATTAATGGTTTTAGAAGGGTAGAATAGTAACTAGAGTTGAAATATGGAAGAAAACAAATTTGTATAGGTGGCTGGCCATGTAAGAAGAATTAATTCAATCTTGACCAAGCAAAGTGCTAATTTTGACCATTCTATATATGTATAGATACATGGATGAAATTGTGAAGTGGAAGACCACTTTTGACCGGCCAAAGGAGGTGGGAATAGGCTTAAGTCAGTTGGAGAAAATGCCTTGGCCGAATGATGTGCTTCTTTGTCCATTGCTTTGTTTGTCTTTTGCGTATTAGGTGTCCAAAAAAATTAAATTTGGTGGGTCCCATGTGTTTAATTCAAAATGGCTTAGGTGTGAAGGTTGTAATTAATAAGAAGACCATGTGAAGTAATTTAATTGGTCCATGGAAACAACTTGGAAGAGCAAACAAAGGCTTGGTCGGTTGATCATTTAATGGTTCGACCAACTAAGCTAAGGCCATAAGAGGAAATAAAAGAAGAAAAGAAAAGAAAGGAAAAGGATTCGGCTAAGAGAAGAAAGAAGAAGAAGAAATTTAAAGGAGAAGAATTTAGGAAGAAAGGGAGGTAAGTTATTTTCTATCTTGCTTTAATTAAATTTTGAGTAAGAATTAGATTAAGTTCTTGAAAGGAAAAATTAAAATAAAGGTGGTTTTCTTAGGGTTGTTTGTGAATTGAATTAAGGAAGAAGGAGATTGAAGAAAGGAGTTAAAATTGTCAAATTAGGAAACTTAGAAGCAACCATCATTCTTTCTTAAAATTTTTGAAGATTTTGGCCAAGAATTAAGATATAGAATCTCTACTTCACTCTAGATATGTATATGTGTGTTCTATGAGGGTAGAAATTGGAAAACTTAAACAATTTAATGAATTAGGAAAATTCTTGTAAGATTAGTGTTGGTGTGAACTTAGAATGGTTAAAAACATAGTTTATGTCACGCCCCGAGTCCGGGGACCCAGGGAGTGAGTGTAAAGCAAGCATAACATGACCGCACATTACCGCATCAGAGCTAACGCAACAGTCACATGATGGACCCACAAAACAAAATTGCTATATAACGGCCTAAAAACTGGACTTAAGGAGGGTACCTAATAGATAACCAGGGCAGTTATAAATATCAACTACACATTCATCACCATCCAAACAGTTCACATCACCCAAACAATCCCATTCATCACACATGAACTAGTGAAAGCATAAATCATCCACTATATTGAGCTCAATTTCAAATATACAAAGTAAGGCCTTATGGCCATTACAACCTTGAAAGGTAACTAAAAGAAACATATATACAAATCATGCTTCTCCTTTTTCAAAAATACATTTACAATAAGTAAAAATGTTTCTCCAAGCTTAAGTAGCAATGCCCTCCCTCTAAGTCCCTCTACTCGTCCTGTGTGGGTCCTGTAGGAAAATCTGTAGGGACGTGAGCACGAACGGCGTGTGCCCACGATACACTCCCCAAAATACAAAACCAATGCATAT
>JAVXUM010006604.1:0-10382 GCA_035590655.1 Pouteria glomerata | reverse complement strand
GCAAGGGAACCAATTCCACATTAACACATAATAATTCATTTGTTTCTCTTTTAAGCACCTAATTCTTCCTTTTGATCTTTAAATTGAAGTTAATAATTGTACTTTTTATGGTACAATCACTTTTCCTGGGTGATAATGTAGGTCAAAGTCATAATCTTCTATATATTCCATCCACCTGCGCTGCCTAAAGTTCAAGTCTTTTCGTGTGAAAATATATTTCAAGCTCTTATGATAAGAAAAGACTTCAAACATTTCATCATAAAGACAGTGTCTCCAGGTCTTCAGGGCAAACATTACTGCTGCTAGCTCCAAATCATGTACGGGATAATTTCTCTCGTGCGTCTTCAGCTGCCTGGAACCATATGCTACCTCTCTCCCGTTTTGCATTAATACGCATCCTAGACCTTCTCTCGAAGTATCATAGTATACAGAATATCCTGCTCCTCTTTGTGGGATAATAAGTACTGGGGCGGTGGTCAATCTCTTCTTTATCTCCTGAAAGGCCATCTCACAGGCATCATTCCATTCAAATTTCACCCATTTCCTCATCAATCTCGTCAGTGGAGCTGCCAGTCTAGAAAAATTCAAAACAAACCTACGGTAATATCCAGCCAATCCCAGAAAACTGCGTATCTCAAATACGCTCTTCAGCTGAGACCATTCTAGGACAGCTTCAATCTTAGCAGGATCAATAGCTACTCCTGCTTGTGACACCACATGTCCCAGAAATTTGACTTCTTTTAGCCAAAAGTCACATTTACTCAACTTAGCATATAGCCTGTGCTCTCTCAGCCGCTGAAGTACTAACTGCAGGTGCTGTTCATGCTCCTCTTCTGAGTTGGAATACACCAAAACATCATCAATAAATACCACACAAATTTATCCAGAAAATCCCTGAAGACCATGTTTATTAGATCCATAAATACCGCGGGGGCATTAGTCGATCCAAACGGCATCACCAAGAACTCATAATGTCCATACCGAGTTCTGAATGTCGTCTTAGGGATATCGACCTCCCGAATCTGTAGCTGATGATACCCAGATCGAAGATTAATCTTAGAGAACACAACTGATCCCTTCAACTGGTTAAATAAATCATCAATCCTTGGTAGTGGTATTTATTCTTGATAGTCACCCGGTTTAGCTTCCTATAATCAATACAAATCTAGAGTGTCCCGTCCTTTTTAGCCACAAACAAAGCTGGTGCACCCCAGGGTGAAGTACTCGGTCTAATGAAGCCCTTTACTAACAAATCCTCCAATTGCTTCTTCAATTCTGCTAGTTCTGCAGGCACCAACCGATAAGGAAGAATAGAAATAGGCTCCGTACCTGGGGCCAAATCAATACAAAACTTAACTTCTTGCTCCGGTAGTAATCCTGATAAATCATCTGGGAACATATCAGGAAATTCATTTATGACTTGAGAAAGCTCCACCATTTGTTGTTCTTCTTTCTCTTCCAACACCATACTAGTAAATAAACTACATATATCAACTCTTCTGTGGCCATCCCAGGAAAATAAATCCTGCACCTTGCATCTATCTGCAAAAATGCGGATCAGCATCTCTTTAGGGCCAGAAAGAGTCACCTTACGGTTATAGCAATCAATCATAGCCTGATAGGCTACTAACCAATCCATCCCCAGAATCACATCAAAACCCCTCATATCCAGGACAATCAAATCAAAAATAGACACTAATTCCCTGTAACTGCGGGCATCTTCTACCCGTATCTCACATCCCCTGCAGGCAGTAGTTAAGGAGGAGAGTCCTGCCACTGGGGTCTCAACATGTAATACCAAATCTAGGAAACTGGTATCTAATCCCAATGCAGTAGCAGAATGACTAGTAATAAAAGAACTAGAAGCACACATATCTAGCAATACTGGAGTATAGGAAGAATAAATACGAAATGTACCTCGGGTGACCATCGGGTCAGCCGGCACCTCCTGTTGCGCCACCGCAAATACTCTCCCCTACGCCTGTGAGCTCGAGGGTCTGCCTCTCTAACCCTGTGGAGCTCATCTCTGCTGCTGCAGAGCCCTACTTTGCGCTGCCGCTAGAAGGCCTCTGGGCTGTTGCTGCTAGATGGTAGACTGGCTGCCTTGATAGCTCGGTCCTCCCTGGCCTATCTGTCGTCCTGCACCTCCCTGCTGCTGGGGACAGAATTTCTAAATATGGCCAGTCTGGCCACATCTGTAGCAGACTCGGCTATCCCCACCTGCGCCGGCAATAGTCTGTCCCGCTGACTCTCCCTGTCTCGCCAAGAATGGGCAGTTGGACTTTAAGTGTCCAGGCTGCCTGCACTGATAACACCATGGCTGTCCCTCTCAGATCTTCTGGGTGGCCTGGGAGTAGCATTACCTGTCTATGGTGGTAGAGGCTAAGACTGGGCTACAGATTTCTGCCTCTTCCTGCTAAACTCCCTCTCGCCTCGTCCACCCCGACCCTCTATTAGTGTTCTAGTCTCATTCAAATCCGATTCCACAGTCATTGCTCTGTTAACTAGCACCTCATAATCTTCCAAGCCGAGTGAGACCATGCGGCTCCTCAAAGCAGGTTTAAGCCATCTCTCAAATCTCCTGCACATCAGGCGTGCAGTAGGTATCAACTCATGAGCATATTTAGATAAATCAGAAAATCTCCTCTCATATTCTAGCACAATCATGCTCCCCTGGATCAAACTGGCAAACTCCTCCCTCTTGGCATCACGCAATGATAAAAGAAAGAAGTGATCCCTGAACTTCTCCTTAAACTGCTCCCAAGAGAGATTCCTGGCTCCTCCAACATCCCGTAAACTGGTCCACCAGGCTGATGCTCTACCCCGCAACTAGAATATGGCTAAAACAATGCGAGTAGCCGGCTCTGCAATCTCCATAGCTATCAAAATCTTTTCACACTCCTCCAAGAATACCTCAGCTACCTCGGTGTCCGCAACTCCATCATAAGTAGGAGGTTTCATTCTCCTAAATCGTTCTAAAGCAGTAGAACCTGTCGGCTCCTGCTGTTGAGGTCCCTACCTCACTCCCCCAGCAAATGCAGCCATAGCAGCTGCCATCTGCTGGAAAAATGCCCCGACATCCAAAGCTGCGGGTTGGGGCGTATCTGGTACTTCAGGATGTGCCTCTACTCTAGCTATCTGGGAGGGTCCCGCCATGGCACTGTAATGCGCCTCCTGCTTCTGGCGGACTAAAGTGCTAATCTCGGGCTCCTGCGCCTGTACATCTCCTCTCCCAATAGCTGGAACTCCACCTTGGCCTCGGCCTCTCATATTTCCTCCACGACGAGGTAACATACTGTCTCAACATGACACGGATATTTAATCGGGTAAGAACACTAATTATCACATTTCTACTACATAACAATACTAAGTTTCACTTAAACACATAAATGGCTAATACAGAAGGCACATAATCATGCAATATGATATGCAAAATGTCCCATGTCCCTAGGTATTCTGACCTAAGCTCTGACACCATTTGTCACGCCCCAGATCCGAGGACCCGAGAAATGAGTGATAAACATGTAAATTATGGATAATTGGTCACAGCATTAGAGCATACACAACAGTCACGCAATAGACCCACAATTATAATCTGTAAACCTGTCCAACCAAGACAATAATTCTACTGGAACATATTTCCATTCACAAACATTCTGAGGGCTAAATTAATTACAACAGTATATCATAATATATTAAAGTTTCTACATTCTAAAATATCATATTTACACAACATAAGTTTCCAAAATACATGACATTAAATTCAAACTGGCCCAAAATTTCAGTTTTTCTTCCAGCTTGCAATGTGATTACCCTAGGTTTCATGTGTGGGTCCTGCATTGACATCTGTAGGGATGTGAGCACGGACAGCGTGTGCTCACGCTCCTCTACAATAATATATGTATAATATATACATGGAATGCACACATACAACATATGATATATGTAATTTAAAGCAATATATGGAAAAAATATAAAGTAATATATGGAAGAAATATACAGATTACCAGAAATACTCAAATAATATAACCAAAAATTCCATAATTATTCTCCAAACATAACGTGTAAAAGTTCATTTTAAAATTTCCAACAATTATTATTTCCATTTTCATTTTCGTTCCATAACAATTTCGCATACAATTATCGGGGAATGAGCACATAAACTAAACGTGCTTTAGGGCTATGGCCCAGGGCGACGATATACCACAAATAGATAAAAGAACATAGGCTAAACGTGCTTTAGGATATGGTCCAAGACGACGATAAGCCTAATGTACGCTAAACATGTTGTGGGCTACTAACCCACTAGCATGAAAACTAAACCCTGCGCAGCTTCCGGGACTTTCAACCCGAAGGTATCTCAAGACCCTTCGTATTTTATCATACCCAACCCTGGACAAACAAACAACCAACCATTTTTTTTTTTTTTTTTTTAAATCCACATTTAGTTCTATATCATAAGAGCATGGTATATTGATTTGCCAATTAGGTAAAGAATTTCCATTCAACACATGCATAACTTTTAAATTCACTCCATAACTATACTAGGCACTCAACAAACAAGCCACCAATATATTTATCAACATTTCAACTTCATAATTGTATCATAAACATAAAAATTCCAGAATTTAAACAAGTATAATTAATTATAGGATTAGATTCAATTCCAAGCCAAAATAGTCATGTTTAGGTAACCGAGACTTAACCAATTTTTACCATACCAATTAGAGGTTTTTCCCACACTTTTAAACAAGATTCGAATCAAAATTTCAAGCCTAAAATACTGTTCAAGCTCTGAAATTACAGCCCTTAGCTGATTAGGCTTTTCCATCCATTTCTTGGTTCTTTCCAATTTGACATGTTTTTGCGTTAAAACTTAACCAAACTTTGGAAACTCGAATTTCAATGGAACCTAGGGATCTTAAGCCTTCTAGACACTGATTTCCAGCCCCTAAAACCTGAGATTTCCAACCTTTAAGTTTCCCACGAAATTGGTGTCTTTCTAGGGTTTTTAGGTACCAAAAAACTACAATTTTGCACAATTTATTAACCATCAGTTAGGAGATTAATTTTATACAAAACGTAGGGTTTCTAAACCCTAAAACCTCTATTTTTCAGTCCCTAAAATCTGAAATATGCAGCCCTCCTTTGGCTTAGGTTTTTGGCCATTTTAAATGAACATAACACTAATTTGGCTAGTTTTCATTTCTTTCACAATTTCTCCTAAATTTCCTAAACTCAACCACATATACAACACTCCAAGCAAACATACATACATATATGAGGTAGAGTAGAGTATCCCTACCTCAAGAGTTGGCCGAAAATGAGAAGAATTTGAAGGAGGAGGAAGCTTGATTTCCTAGCTCCAATTTAGGATTTTCTAGAACCCTTCTCCCAATTCTTGCCTTTTTTTTGGAATTTCTTCACCAAGACAACCTTAAAAAAACATGAACCTTAAAATTACTTCATGTTTAATCTACCTTTCAATTTTTAGTTCAATTGGTCTTTGGCTTAAACCTTAATTTAAATTAGAATTTGGAAGACATACATTTGTCCTCTCTAGGTCCTCAAACCTTGAAATCCTTGCTCTCCTCTTGTTCTTCTTCTTTTTCTTCCCTTTCCCTCTCTTTTCTTCTTCTTTTTCCTTCTTTTTTTGCTTTTATTCTCCTTTTTCTCTTTGCTTTTCTAATTTTTTTCTAGGGTGGCCGAATGGTCTTAGAAATTTTCCTAAGTGTTTCATTTATGTTCTTCCTCCCTCTCCTACTCACTTCCTTTGGCCAATCACAAAACTTCTCTTGGACTAATTTAGTAATTAAGTTTTACACCTATACTAGTCTTAATTCAAACCTTGGGACCCACTTAATTTAATGAAATTAACACCTAAGTTAACAACTAATCACCATGTAATCAAATGGAATTAACTAGACTCTCCTAGGACCTTCTATAGCATTCGGCCAACGGGGGTTTCTCCCAACCAACTTTGGCCTTCTTCCACCTCCTTTGACCTTTCAAACCTTCTTTCCAAATGACCATTTTGTCTCTCAACAATTTACATAACTACCTTTATGTCCCTAGGTCAAAATTAGAGCTAAAAAGTCAAAAATTTGAGACTTTTCTTCTACTTGACCGAATACCCCCTCATTTCTCATCTAATTCATCATTTAAATTCTAATTATTATTCTAGCCCTCTAGAATACTTTAATCCCCTTGAATTTGTCCCAAAACCCTAGTACTTTGAAGCTTAAAATTACTAAAATTCACTTAACTACTCACTAAATTCAACTTAGCTAAATTAGGGTTTTCAAACCCCTAAATTTAAAACAAATGTTATCTTAATTTAACTTAGGGTTTTAAGATACTTAAATATCACCTTCTTTGGGCTAAATTCAAGTTCTAGGAAGATCCTTTAACTTAGATTTCAAGTTAGGTTCAAATTACATCAAATACTCTATGTACATTCACTTAGAAAATTTAAGGTATTACAATAGAATTTAGTAGAATTCCAAGGATTTAGATCACTAAAACACTAGGTTTTCATCCCAAATTTCTAGCACACATTAGGGAATCAAATTGAATAGAAACCTAGTTTTTTGGTGGCCTAAATCCTTGGAATTCCACTAAATTCCATACCCTGCTCAAGTGTTATAAATTTTAGGTTTTTACCACCCATTTGGACTCTAATTTACACTTAGAAACTTTGTTTAAAAGAGTAAGAAAGATGCCTAAGTGGTGTGCACAAAATTGTTATTCTTTAGTCACTTAAAGTTGACAAAATGGCATGTAATTGAGCCAAAAAAAAAATTCCTGCACACTCATGCTTGATCAAAACAGAATTTTTCCATGCTTAAAATGATCTAATGATGTTAGAGATTGAGTAGATGCATTGTTGTTGTGTTATATGTTTATGTGGTATGCTTATGTAGTGAATTGGAAGCTAATATGTCAGTTTATGATGTACCATTGTAAGTTGAAAAATAAATATATGAAATTCATGCAACTAGTAAACAAAAATACGGAATACACTACTACAAAATTAGTTATTCACGCAAAGAAAATTCGGGCGACGGTTGCCGACGGACGCGGAAGCAGCTAACAGCAACCGCCTGTGACGGTCACAAAAACTGGGTTGCCTTTAATAATAAAAACCCTATATACATACAGATTGCTTTCTTTTTTTTTTTTTTTTGTCAGTCTGCTAATTGACTTTCCCTTTTACTCTCCCGCGGGCGCCGATCTTCTCCCGCGCTCTGAGGTTGAAGTTTTGCTGCAATTTCCCATTGCCGTAGGACACCGTAGGAGCAGATCGTCGGAGTCCGATCGCCATTGCTCCGTGAGTGCATGCTCTCTCTCTCTCTCTCTCTCTTGCTCAGCACACCATAAACACCTAGAACTCTGCTAAAACTCAGCCTATACAATATTGTTAATCTTGATTCCCCAGGTGCCGCGAATGTCAAAGTATCATAATATATATCTGTGTGTGTGTGTATATATATATATATGTATGTTTAAAGTTAGCAAATTTCTTCTCAGGTTTACTCTGTGTCACAGAAATCACCTCTTAATATTTTTATTTTGTTACCCCTTTTTGTTGTTTGTCTCCGGTTTGGTGAATGAGGCTGTCAATTGCTAAATTTCGTGCAGACAAATGGATTTCAAAGACTTTATTTTGTTTGAGATATCTTTGTTGTCCCTTTTGTTTTCTGCTTTTGGTAGAATGCAAACTTTAGTATATATATTTCAATTCCCAAAAGAAAAAGGGGAAAAATAAAAAAATAATAAAAAATAGACAATGATAAGAAATGGATTGATGATCAATATCTTTTATTTTATTAATATTTTTTTATCTGATTTTAAATAAAAATACGTATAAAATATTTTATATTTTTTTGTCACTTTCTTTTATTTTTCTATTCCATTTTTTCTTTTTCTTTTTTAATTGCACACTGTGAAATTTGGTAGTAATCGATTAATATGCATACACTAGGCTCCCGTTTAAGTTTTAGCAAGCCATGAAGAAGGAAACATTTCTATAAAAATGGCTTACCCTTTTGATTTATTTGGGTGAAATTTTCGGCAACCCAAAATAGCTAATAGTTGATAAACTATTTTTGGCTCAACACTTGCTAGGGAATGAAATACGAATTTTTTTGTTTTATAATTGTAAAGATGATAAAATCAAATGCTCATTAAAACGAGAAAAATTATTTCAATTTTTGACATTTATAAAGATGAAATGACCAAGCAAGGATGTTATCTAGGACCAAAGTTTAATTTCATTAAATTATTTGAATTAGTATGGAATTGAAAATATTTTATAATTATTTTGAAAACGTTTTAAAATTATCATAAAAGGATGAAGGTATTTGAAAGTCTAAATTAAAATCAATTTAAATAAAGTAAATTTCAATCATAAAATAAGTAAATACTTATTAATTTTCATATTCTATGTTATATTTTGACGTTTCCAATATGCTCATATGTAAACATTAGAATTAGTATTCATTATTTTTGTTTGTTTCAAACTTTAATTTTTTTTTTTCTATTCTCAACAATTTGTAGTTCTTGGGTTAAGGTGTTTTATATCATATTAAGGTGGTGTTTGATTTATTTGAGAGTGTCTTTTAATTTTTTTAATCCACCTATTTAAATAAGAATAT
Source organism: Pouteria glomerata (assembly GCA_035590655.1). Lineage (NCBI taxonomy): Eukaryota > Viridiplantae > Streptophyta > Magnoliopsida > Ericales > Sapotaceae > Pouteria > Pouteria glomerata. Next base: position 1,725 of record JAVXUM010006604.1, on the reverse strand, counting down.
GCATTTAGAAAATTATATTCTCTTCTTTTTCCTTTTTTTTTTTTATTCCCACACTACCCCAAAATACTCTTAAAATTAGAATTCCCTGCAACAAAAGTGTGATAAAATTGTAAGTGACAAATCATTTAGTAATAAAAATAAGTTATTTTATTATCATTATTATTACAAACAATCTTTATTGTCTTGTTATAGGACTTTTTACTTTTAACTATGACTATTGAATTAAATTCTTAATTTTTTTTTTTATTAATTCATCAAAAGTAGGTCACTAAGATTCAAGTGCTTTATCTCCATTTTCCTTCTTTTTTGCAAAGTCAATTAGGCTTATTATCTTTTGCTTTATTATCAATCTCACTTTTAAACCTATATTTTAAATCGTTCTACTTTGTCCTCTGTACGTTTAATTTCATTTTACGTTATCCTCTTTGTCAGTGTTGTTTAAAAAATGTAATAGAAAATGGCATGTGTCAATTGTGCGACAAATATATTATCTAACTTTATTGTCAATAAATTAGACCCGTTTGCATGTATGCATTGAAAAAATTAGACCCATTTGAGAATTGCGTACAACAATCATTTGGTCATCCTTGACTTAATGGATCAAGTCATTGACTAGGTTCATTATTCATGTGATGCACAAGAGTTGATTGACGTACGCGATTCTTGAATTGTCCAGTTCGGACAGTTTAGGAATGCAATTATCCATCTTATCATCAAGAGTTTGAATTCTTCATCCCCCTATCAGATAAAGTTTTTGTTCATGTCTTATTGTTCTTCAGGTACATGCAAAGATAAGATTGATGTCTTATTTCTGTCGTGTACTTGGAGAACCATATGGACATGCTGCCGAAATTTTATCTGATAACGGGATAAAGCATTCGAGCTGTTGGCAATAAGATAAATTGTGTATTCTCGAATGGGATAGGACCAACCACCCTGTAGTGAGAAGTTTGCAGTTTAGGGGTAGATGAATTGCATGAAGTATGATAACTTAAGCTAATTGTACTTACTCATTTTGGCATTCCACAGAATAGTTACTGAGATGGATAAGAATTGGATTGATTTTCCGAATAGGACATCTAAGGAATATGTGGAGGGAATTAAGCAGTTTATTACTTTTACCAATGGGTTTGATAGTGAGTTCATCAGTTGTCCCTGTAGAAAATGTGCAAATCGATATTACTTTACACGAGATATTGTGCGGGAGCATTTGATTCTAAATGAAATTTTGAAGAATTACAAGAATTGAATAAGACATGGAGAAAAGTATGTTGCTTGTCGCCAAGAGGAAAGAGTTGAGATGGAGGTTGATGTTACGACAGTTGATCCAATGATTGTGATGCTAAATGATATCGCGTGCGGGTTAGCACCTGAAGATACTACCCGTGAGACTGATGGCGTGGGTGGGAGTAATCTCCACTCGGGTGCAGATGAAGAAGTGTTGAGATATTTTGAAATTCTTGATGATGCGCAAACAAAATTGTATCCTGGATGTACGGATTTTAGCAAATTATCTTTTATTGTGGAGTTGTTACACTTAAAGGCTTTAAATCAGTGGACAGACACGTCCTTTGACATGTTACTCCAGCTATTGCATAGAGTACTCCCATCCGATGCAAAGCTAGCTGAGTCCTACTACCAGGCTCGCAAGTTAACTGAAAACTTAGGCTTCACATATGAGACTTTAGATGCATGTCCAAACAATTGTATGCTGTTTAGAAATGA
>JAVXUM010006540.1:0-10386 GCA_035590655.1 Pouteria glomerata | reverse complement strand
TGAAATGAAAACAAGATTAACATACACTAGGAAACTTAGCTTCAACCGTTTCACATACTCAACACAACTTCTTTTAGACTTATGCATCAATCTTAACAGGCTCAATCTACATACACATCTTAGGAAGGAAAGATAAATTTCACGGCTTCAAGGCATGAATGTAGACTAATAAAACACAGTTAAAGACTTGCATAATCAAAAGAAAGATACAAAAATGAGAACAATACAAACATGAAAACTAGCTTCTCCACAAAAAATGACACAACAAGCAATGCCATCAATCATCTGAGGGCAAAGAATGATACTAAGAGAGTCAACCTATACACGACATCGTAGCAGCGCAAATATTAGTATCACCGAAGGAGTGCAATTGCTAATATCAAATGATCGCAGTTAAATTAAGCTAGAAAATGATGATGTTAACACATAGGGGATGTTGGCTAGGGGACCTCGTTGGCATGCAAGTTCGTGGATGTCCTTCACAATGTCAAACACAGCTTCTGGCTGCGCAAGTTTAAGTGCGTTCTCTGACATTCTCTTGAGTTCATCTGTTCTGATGCTGAACCATTCGGCCACAAGCCTGGCTGTTTCATTTGGACTTCTTGTGAAGACACCTGCTCCGTTGTCTACTACATAGGGTACATTTCCTTTCTCCTGGAAAAGAGGAAAATCAACAATGGGGTTCATCTTGTTTTGCAAGAAAATGCCTCAAAGAACAAAAAAAAAAGTGTTTCTATCACTTACTTGTCCAGGAATGTAGTCATTGAGAACAATGGGAAGCCCTCTGATCAAAGCCTCCGCAATTGTACCAGGTCCTGCCTGCAGAAACCCAAAGAATCCATGAGCCATTGATTCTTGACAATGTATAGTGGATATGGTACAGAAGGCAATATCAAGTAGGATATTTGAAACATACTTTTGTAATAATGCAGTCACAAGTACCCATCCATTTCTCCATCTGAGTCTCAAATCCTCTAATCTACAATGCAGGGGGAAAAAGGTTCAATATTGCCAATTCAAAGGAAAAATTGTGGTTCGATTGTTAAAATACGCATTTTCATTTTCATGAGTATTTGGTTCCAAAAGCAAATAAATCACCTTTACTGGGATCTTCCATTCAAGTGATTGTAACGAGGAAGCTAGGTCTTTATTACGACCACAAATAATAATCAATTGCCCAATTGGCTTCGCAAGTTCCTTATCAAACAGAGATTCTCCGAGAGCCATTGCAGTTTTCTTCACAGGACCCATTCCTTCACCACCTCCCATGAGCAAAACTGCAGGCAATTCTGGATCCATCTCGAGTTCTACTCTTAAATCATCCTATAGAAAGAGAGTCAAGAAGGTCAATCATGGAACAATTAGCATCAACATCCATCAAATCGAAGTTTGTGTTAAAACAATTGCTAAATATTTACCCTGGAAAGAACAGCACGGCAAAAGGATGGTCTGATTGGCAAGCCAAAAACACGTGTTTGAGACTCTTCTAGGCCATCAAGCAAAGCCCTCTTTGCTACCTCCTCTGAGGGGCAGTAGCATCGATTAACCCCAGGGTGAAACCTAAATATACAATGGTTCCCAAGTTAAAAGTTTACCATAAACCAAGATCATATATAGCACATAGATGATGATGATGATAAAAGGAATTTCAATGTAGTGTTAGCGACTGACCATGTTCGGTGGCAAGTATTGAGGTCAGTGATGACGGTGACAAAGATTACTTTCTTCTGTAGACCTTGCCATTTCAGAACCCATAAAGGGATGTGTTGCATGAGAGGATGGACACTAATAATAATGTCTGGCTTATACTCCATAAGACCAGCCTCGACCTCCCTTCAACCAATAAATGTGGAAAAATTAGAGAATGCCATACCATTCATATTTTTATCCATAAATCATTGAATTTTCTTTCACAAACCATTTTTTTTTATAACTAAAATTTGTTGAAATTGACATCAAGGGGAAGGCACTCAATTACGAACAAATTCGAGCTAGGTGTGCCTTTCATGTTAAATGGAAGCCACCACGTGAACAATCGTACGTTGACTTGTAAAAATTGATTAGCTGGTAAGTGGTGAGCAAGAAAGTATAACTTAAAAGGATAACATAAATTAGAGCAGAAGCATATTCTGCAAAAGCATTGGGCACAGAAGAATTTAAGAAAGAAAATCAGGAGTTATGGTGACCAAACAAAAGTATCAAGGAGTAAATAATGTAATTTTTCATGTAAAAATTGTGATTGCAGGCAAGAGATGGATTGTAGGCAAGAGATGCTTAAATATTTAAAATATCTGCCGCTTTACCAAAGTTAAAAGGGTCAACATACTTGGCATAGAAGGCAGCCATGGCGGCAAGGTAGCAAGAGTGTATCCATCGAGGAGAGGTACCATGAAATGCAAACTTCCAAAGCTGTACGTGTTTAACCATGAATTTGTATTGTCTCTCCATGTCATTCAAAGGCCAGCCGGTATACTCCTTCCAAACATCCTTCACGAAAACCTGAAATCAGAAGAAAAACAAAGGGTCCTGTAAGCCCAACAAAAAAAAAAAAAAAAAAAAAGATAAAATAAATCTTGAATGTAACTGAAAAACCCCACATTGCAAATATTATGTAAAGTTCCTGATAATATATTATTCCCAAAATATAGGCCTGAAATTGATTTTAGAGTTGAAGGAAGCACCATAAAAAATCTACCAAAAGAAAAGGGGAAAAAGCCAGCAACTTTGGAGTATTCCAACGAAAAACATAAAAATGTACTACTATATCTATTCTCGAAGGTCAAAAAATTGGAAAAACATGGCATAGCTTATTGCAAAACAAGCACAAGCATACAGAATTTATAGAGGGCAAAGTTAAGAAAACTTTAACTGATCGTTAATTTGATAGACAGGAAAAATGAAGAGAGAGGAAATTTATTTCGTCAGAGAAAGAGAATCCATTAAGAACAAAACTTTTCCTTAGTAATAAGCTCAGATCATTAAATCATGAAAAAAAAAAAATGATAATAATAAAAACCAGGAAACCTGAAATCCAGACTAGAAGAGTAAGCAAAGATACAGTAAAATTTGACCCATGGAAACCTAGAAAATGTTCAACCCAACTGTGCAAATTCTCAATCCTAACTCCCGTTCAAACACCCCACAAAGGACCTCAGTGGAAATTCCACCACCACTTAAAATTTCCAATTAACACAACCCAACATCAAAATAATAGAAGAAACTCAACTTCCAAAATCGAATATACTCAATATATACATACATATATATACCTATTTTATCATTTAACCAAGGGCAAGCAGAAAAAGTCAAGACCCAGAAGAGGATGGAGACCCAATAACCTGATATTCGTCCCCAAACTCCAATCTGAACGCGTCTCGAATCGCCTCAGCCGAGGCACGGTGGCCGCCGCCGGTATCACTCATCAAGATCAGCACATTCTTGGTCCTATTGGCTCCAATCTGCACCATCTCCATCGTCCTCCCCTCATCGTCATCATCCTCGTTAATCTCATACTTAAACCTCTTCTGGCTGCTACCTCCAAACACCCCAACCCTCTGGAACACCGAGTTTAGCGACTTCTTTGGGGACACCACCGCCATCACCGTATCCGTATATACAAATCCTCACAATTTGTATATACAGATACCGATCTGCCCAGTTAGGCAATCGGGTGCGTGGAAAATCAAACTCAGACCCAGCTTACTATTTCAGGAATGCAAGAAACCCAGATTTAGATTTCGAAGAAGAAGATGAAGAGTAATGGACACGGGTTGCCAGAGAGAAAGAAAGAGGAGCTGGCTCAAGGGGCTGTTTTTCGTTAAAAGAGGATAGAGAGAGGCTTCAGACCCGGGAGTCCCGCGATGACCCATATAGTTGCTGGGGAAGGGCAGGGGGAGGAACTCATAGCCATTGGATTAGAATGGTCTGACTGGCAGATTCGAATCTTTAACTGTTCGAACAGCAAATTATATTTTTATTATTATAATTATTCATTTTTATTTATTTGATTTATTGGAAAAAAAATTTCAAATAAATTACACTTAAACCTCTTAATATTAAGCCAATTGCAGGATGCTACCCCTAATCTTTTAAACATGACAATTACCTTCTTAAATCTTAATGTATGTCACACTTGATCGATGGATTTTAAATTGAAAGGGATGAATCGTTCATTCGCCGATTCAGAGCAAAAGTAACGAAGATTTATTCAATTGTATCAAATGTTTTGAGAAAAGTGAAATAAATACAACCCCTTAAAGTTAATAACGACATTTTTGTCTTTTTATCATGACACTATAACACCATTACAAACAAAATTAATAGATGGGATTAAGTGTGACAAACATTAAGATTTAAGAGAATAATTGTCAACTTTAAAAAGTTAGAGTAACACCTCTAATTGGTCTAATGTTTGAGGAGTCTCAATGTAATTTATTCAAAAAAATTCCCTTGTTTATAATAATTACTACTAATCACCTGTGCCACGAGCCGAAACTAACAGAAGTCGACACATACACACTTATTAATTTAATCTATTTAATTTGTATAATATATTTTTGTAATTATTTATGGACAGGTGGATTACCCCTTCGGCCGTTTGACTGTAGCCCCGTATTTTTTGTCTTATTACATGTTTTTTTTTTTTTTTTTTTATTTACGCATTACATGAATTTGACAAATAACGTTCTGTTTTTTTTTTTTTATCTTTAGTTTTCTTGTATTTTACATGATTTTTGTATAAATATTAATTTAGTTTTTTATTTGATATTTTTAGGCATACATTATTCACATTCATAAAAGAATTAAAAAAATAAATAATTAACAGTAAAAATATTCACGTGTGGATAAAAAAAGCTTGCTTGTCTAAAAAATAAATTTTTTATATGTTCATGAATTTTTTTATTTAGAAACATTGTTTTGTAATTTTTTTTTTATAAATGTGAATAATATGCCTAAAAGTAACCCTACAAAATATATATAACAAATTTTGAATAAAAAAATACAAAATAAAAGAGATAAAAAAACTTAATTCTAATCGCTTCCTCAATAAAGGTTCCATTTGGTATGATAAAGATGGCTGAAAAATACTTAAAAATATTTAAAAATTATTTATTTCTTATTTTACTATACGAATTACTAACTAACAATTTTTATCAAATTTTATTACTTTTTATCGCTACAAATACCCTTAAAGTTACAAATTAAGTATATTTTGAAGGGAAATAAAATTATATCCCTCCTTTACTGACTCAACTCTTAGTTCGTATTCTAGCCGTATAATTGTTATGTGAATAACTATTAATTTTTTATTTTTGTTTAACTTATTAACAAATAACATTTAACAGTTTAAAAAAATATATTAATTCATTTAAATTTTTATGCACACAATACATCTAAAATAAATAAAAATTTATAAGACTAACATAGGGTATGTTTGGAGTTGTATAAAATAAAAAGTTAATATCTCGGGCTTCGGTAGTGAGTGAAAAATTTAAATTTTACAGTCTCGGACTTTGTGTAGTGAATAAAAAATTTAAATTTTATAATCTCGGACTGCGTGTTTGTAAAGATTTATAGAGTTTTATATTTTTTTTTTTTATTTTGTAAAACCCCAAACAAACCAATACTAGTACTCATGTCTTTTTAGTTATGTACCAAATGCGCTTTTATTTTAACAAAATCTATATATAATCAAGAGGTTTAAGATTTTAAATTTAAAATCTTTTTAATTGTTCAACTTGTTTAATGGTCATGATTACTTTTTTTCCTCTTCATTTTATTTGTCTTTTTTAATCACTTCAAGTGAAAATACATTATCTTGTTCTTTTTAAATTTTTTTAATACTTTTTTATAAAACTTTTTTAAATTAATATTTTAAAAAATATGAAAATATTTGTAATAAATAATAAAATTGTACACATTTATTAAATTCTGTATGAATGCTTTAAAATCTTTTGAATAGTAATTTTGTTTTTTACAAGTTATAATTTTTTTATCTAGATTTATTTTACAAGTTTATATTAAACTTTTTAAAAATTAAATTAAATTTTTATGTTTTTGGTCACAGCTAACTCTTAATATCGTATATCTCGAAGTCATCCAGGAATATTTTTGTCCTTCTAATTTAAGAAAAATATTAAAAGGTCATTCGCAATTAACGTGATCCCCTGTACCCTAATTATCAAGCACTTTGACCATCTCGATTATCAGCGACTCAATATTCCTCTTTTTCATTATTTATTTATTTATTTATTTTCATTCTTAGCCCCACACATCATTATTATTATAAAAATATTTATATGATAAAAAGTGAGATAAATTATAAATTTATAATACGTGTAGTGTGATAAATTTTTAAAAAATTTTAAAATTTTTTAACAAATATTATCATGTCAAACATCCCTTAAAACCAATATATGACTATGGAATGGCACGCAAACTGCTTTGTAGCAAGTCCGTCTAGTCATTTATGTTCAAGTAAATTATACTTAATATTTATATATTCTATCTTCAATTTTATTTTAATTTTTATATTTTAAATCATCTAAATTTACTTTATATACTTTTAAATTATTTCGATTTACTTTATATACTTTTAATATTTATATATTCTATGTTTAACTAAGGGGTTGTTTGGTTTGATGAAAAACTCTGAAAATTTCTAAAAGTTATTCATTTTTTATCCCACTGCACAAATTATGAACTCACAAATTATCTCATTTTATCTCACATTTTATCACTCCAAACACCCCCTAAAGAAAAAAAATAAAAAAAAAAAACAATTTGAAAGTATAAAGATAAATTAAAATGATTTAAAGCACATGCACTGAAATGAAATTCATAATGAACTATATAAATTATAAGTATAATTTACTCTTTATATTTTAGAGAGTCGGTCTCAATATTCTAAAAATTGACAGTAACATTTATATTTGTAATTTTATAGCTTTGAAGTTTCAAATAAATTTTAAAATGAGATATACCCGTCATACACAATGATTATTTGGATTGATATTAAGTATTTCATAATATTTTTTATTTGTTTTACTATAAGTTTTTGACAAAAACAATTAAAAAACTATTATTGAAAGCTACAAAAAGAAAAGTTAAATTTATTAAAAAATTTTTTTGGAAAAAGAGAGAAAAGAAAAAAAACAACAAAAAACTGCTTCCAATAGACTATTTAAAAAAATCAAGGGGGCAATTTTTTTTTTTTTCCCCTTTACCTCACTACTAGAAAAAGGTCTTTTGGCTAATAAGGATTTAGATGGTAATAATGATTTTATTTTATTTAATGAGAATTTTCATATTTGTAATTAATAAAAAATTTTATGAGTTGTATTTAATTTCATTTCAGAACTTTAATTTTAAAATTTTTATATCATTTAAAATTTAATTCAAAATAATAAAATTTGATGAAAATTCATTATTTTTTTAAGCCATTTAGGTTAGTGAACGAATTTATCTTCATCTATTATATTTATCATATTTTTTTTTCTTATTAAAATGATCAAACTTGGTGTTTCCCTTAGCCCAAATCAATTAAATCCTTAAATTTAATATGAGTTTTAAATATAAAATTTTATTTATCAAATCAATTCTAAAAAAAAAATGTTTCCAAATAAAGTGTTAGGCCAATTGTTTTGAAATTCCAACTATTTTCTTGCTAATAATTAAGGAATGATAGGAACAATATTAGCCTTATGTTTTTCAAATTACAAGATCTAATAATTAGTTATATTACCGTTTGGTGGATCAAAAATCACCACAAATGGATCAAACTTTTGGTATATAGTTAATTAGTAAAATATCAAATTTTGTAACTTTTATACTCAATAATAGTATTTTTCTTAATTTAAAAATTATAAAAATTTTTATCAAACACATAACAATTATAAAAATTTATTAAAAATTATAAAAAAGTTTACCAAATACAAAGATATTGCTAAAATATACTGAAAGCTGCTAAAATTACTAATTATTTACCAAATATACAAAGATAATTTACCTATAACTTTTGACAAAAAAAAAATTACTAAAAATTAGGTTATATAGATCAATATGATGGCCTTAAAGAGAATAATCAAAAGCATAAGGGCAAAAGAGTAAAATCTTAGTCAGAGATCAACTATTGGCAATTGCTACATGTACATGCGGGTTGGGTCACTTAAAAATCAACACGTCTTGCTATGTCATTTGAAGATAAGAATTATTAAATTATTTGAATTACTAAATAAATATTAAATAATTTAAAAAAATTAAATTAAATGAGGATTATTAAAGTATTTGGAAAAAAATTAAGTTATATCTGGATCATTAAATTATTTAAAAAAATCAAAACTATATTAAGATCGTTAATTTTTTACTCTTTACTTGCACTTTCAGTTGGTGAAGTGTTTTTGGCATTCTAGTCCCGATAATCCGTTAAAGATATGTTTTTTTTTTTTTGCAAATAAATTATGATAAATTTTATTAAATAATTTTTACTGTCCATTACATTAGTTTTGACGAAAGAATAACAACTATCCTTGGCATTAGAATTCTCTATTTGGGAGTAAATTGTTAGTTGGAGAAGGAGTGGGTAACTGGAGATAATAAAAAAAATTTATCCCTTTTTTATTATTCTCATAAAATATTTCATTAATCCGTTATAAAATTATTTTATGAAAATAATATTTAATAAATAATAATTTATTATCAAAAAATTTTTATTTCATTTTATTAAATTACTAATATTGGAATATTAATTTACGACTAAAATTATTTATTTTCTTAAATTAAAATTAATGTTTAATAAATAATAATTATTTATTAAAATAATTTATTTTATTAAAAATTACTTCTCATAAATAATAATTTACTAGATTATGTATTATATTAACATAATTTATTTAAACAAACTAAAACTATTTGTTTTGTTAAATTATTTTTTAAAATAAAAATAATTTTTAAAAAATTTACTCTCTCAATCTAAATACAAGTATCATAAATTTGTTAACTATTAATTTTTACTAGGATAACAATTATCCCAACTAAGGGTGTACATAATTTAGTTAAAATTTGGTTTTCGAATCGCATTAACTAAATTGAAGAAGTTTGCTTCGATTATTTTTTTAGCAACGACTGATTTAGTTATATAATAGCTAACCTAAATATTCATGTATGACGTAAGAATTAAATGCTCTCACATCCTTATCACTGGTAAGTTAAATGTAATTATAGACTATTGTAAAGATTGGGAGAATCCTTACTATAATTAACAGCTAATACAGAGGAATATGCCTCTAAAATGTTTTAATTTTTCTCCCATCAATCCAAATTATACTTACTTATAAAAAAAAAAAAACCTAAATATTTACTCATATCAATGGTTTTATCTTTTGAAATCTCAAAGTTTATAAAAAAATAACAAATCAATATAATATTAAATACATATTCTAAGTCTCAAATAACACTTATATCAAAATTATTATTTTATTTCCATAATTAAATTATAAAAAATATATTTAAATTTATAAGCATATATAACTAAACCGACTATAACCGAATTGATATAATTTGGTTCGATTATTGTTCATTTAGTGTATATTATTTGGTAAATTTAGTTATCATTTCTAATTTTTTAAAATAATTAATTTAATTACAAAAAATTATTATTTTCAAACCATACCGACCGATAATCACATTTAATCTCAATAATCTTTTATTCTAAATTTTTTTTTATCTCATACCAAACATTGTCTTAGAATATTTATTCTATATATAGTCAATGAATAGTGAGTGAAGTGCGAAAGACACTTCAGCGATTGAAGTGCACAAAATCAATGGTCTTCTTGATTTGTTCCCAGTGAATTAATGTTGATTTAATGATTCAAATGATTTTTTTCAAATGGATTGACATTCATTTAATGATACAAATAATTTAATAATTTTGATTTCCTTGATGTAACAAAAAAAAAAAATAATAACAAAAACGTGTTTTGAATGATACTTGAATGTTTGGTAACAAATCACGTTTTTCAGAAATGAATAGTAAAAGATATTGACTTTTACAGATAAATTCGTTGGAACAATTTTGAAATTCGTCAGAACGCTTTTTAAATCTCTTCAAAAAATATTGACAATAGGTCTTGTTTAGTAGTTTGGATAACGGTAGTTACATTAAAAAAAAATTACAATTATTCTATTAATCGAACTCGAGTTATACAATTTTTTTTAGAATTGTAACGAGTGTAAAAGTATTAAAAGTAATAAAGAATTTTAAAATTTTTAAAAATTTTTGAGTGTTTTGACGAGCACCAAACATCTCCTAACAAACAAAAAACTGCTGGTGTTTCACTCGACTGCCTTTTACAATATTCCCAGCTTGGGATGTCAGCACCGCAG
>JAVXUM010006520.1:0-10386 GCA_035590655.1 Pouteria glomerata | reverse complement strand
CGATGTCGGCGCGAACAAATGCTGACTCGATCGGACCTTCAGCCTCGAATTCTTGCCGAAGCCGAATTCAAAGGCTCGGGTCGATGTCGGCGCGGACAAATGCTGACTCGATCAGACATTCAGCCCTGAATTCTTGCCGAAGCTGAATTCAAATGCTTTAGTCGATGTCAGCGCGAACAAATATTGCCTCGATCGGACCTTCAGCCCTTAATTCTTTCCGAAACCTAATTTAATTGCTCTGATCGATGTCGGCGCGAACAAATGCTGAATCGACCAAACCTTCAGCCCCGAATAGAATCCAAATTCAAATCCTCTAGTCGATGTCGGCCCGAACAAATGCTGATTCGATCGGACTTTTTGCCACGAATTCTTGCCGAAGCCGAATTTAAAGGCCCTTGTCGATGTCGGCACGAACAAGTGCTGACTCGATCGGACTTTCTACGACGAATTCTTATCGAAGCCGAATTCAAAGGCTCTGATTGATGTCGGTGCGAACAAATGCTAGCTTGTTCAGAAATTCAGCCCCGAATACTTACCGAAGCCTGAACAAATACTGACACGATCGAACTTTCAGCCCTGAATTCTTGCCGAAGCCGAATTCAAAGGCTGTGGTCGATGTCGACGCGAGCAAATGGTGACTCGATCCGACCTTCAGCCCCGAATTGACGTCGAATTCAAATGCTATGGTCGATGTCGGCGCGAACAAATGCTGACTCAATCGAACGTTCTGCCACGAATTCTAGCCGAAGCCGAATTCAAAGGCTCTGGTCGATGTCAGTGCAAACAAATGCTGACTCGATCGGACATTCAGCCCCAAATTCTTTCTGAAGCTAAATTCAAAGGATCTGGCCGATGTTGACGCGAACAGAGCCTTTGAATTCAGCTTCGGAAAGAATTCAGGGTTGAATGTCCGATCGAGTCAGCATTTGTTCGCGCCGACATCGACTAGAGCCTTTGAATTCAGCTTCGGTAAGAATTTGTGGGTTGAATGTCCGATCGAGTCAGCATTTGTTCGCGCCGACATCGACCAGAGCGTTTGAATTCGGCTTCAGTAGGAATTCGTGGTAGAAAGTCCGATCGAGTCAACATTTGTTCGCGCCGACATCGACCAGATCCTTTAAATTCAGCTTCGGTAAGAATTCAGGGCAAAATGTCCGATAGAGTCAGCATTTGTTCGCGCCGACATCGACCAGAGCAGTTGAATTCGGCTTCGGTAAGAATTCAGGGCTGAATGTCCAATCGAGCCAGCATTTGTTCGCGCCGACTTCTACCAGAGCCTTTGAATTTGGCTTCGGTAAGAATTCGTCGTAAAAAGTCCGATCGAGTCAGCATTTGTTCGTGCTGACATCGACCAGAGCCTTTGAATTCGGCTTCGGTAAGAATTCGAGGCTGAATGTCCGATCGATACAGCATTTGTTCCCGCCGACATCAACCAGAGCCTTTGAATTCGGTTTCGGTAAGAATTCGTGGTAGAAAGCTCGGTCGAGTCAACATTTGTTCACGCTGACTTTGACTAGATCCTTTGAATTCGACTTCGGTAAGTATTCGGGGCTGAATGTCCAATCGAGTCAGTATTTGTTCGCGCCGACATCGACCAGAGCCTTTGAACTCGGCTTCGGTAAGAATTCGTGGTAGATAGTGCGGTCGAGTCAGTATTTGTTCGCGCCGACATCAAACAGATCCCTTGAATTCGGCTTCGGTAAGAATTCGGGGCTGAATGTCCGATCGAGTCAGCATTTGTTCGCGCCGACATCGACCAGAGCCTTTGAGTTCGGCTTTGGTAAGAATTCGTGGTAGAAAGTCCGATCGAGTCAGCATTTGTTCGCGCAACATCGACCAGAGCCTTTAAATGCGGCTTCGGTAAGAATTCGGGGCTGAAGGTCCGATCGAGTCAGCATTTGTTCGCGCTGACGTCGACCAGATCCTTTACATTCGACTTCGGCACGAATTTGTGGTAGAAAGTCCGACCGAGTTTGACATCGATCATAGCATTTGAATTCGGCTTCGGCAAGAATTCGGGGCTGAAGGTCCGATCGAGGCAGCATTTGTTCGCACCGACATCGACCGGAGCATTTAAATTCGACTTCGGCAAGAATTCAGGGCTGAATGTCCGATCGAGTCAGCATTTGTTCGCGCCGACATCGACCTGATCCTTTGAATTCGGATTCGACAAGAGTTCAGGGTTGAAGGTCTGATCGAGTCAGCATTTGTTCGCGCCGACATCGACCATAGCCTTTGAATTCGGCTTCGGCAAGAATTCGGGGCCGAAGGTCCGATCGTGTCAATATTTGTTCGCGCCGACATCGACCAGATCCTTTGAATTCGGCTTCGACAAGAGTTCGGGGTTGAAGGTCCGATCGAGTCAGCATTTTTTTCGGCTACGATAAGAATTCGGGGCTGAATGTCCGATCGAGTCAGCATTTGTTCGCGCCGACCTCGACCAGATCCTTTGAATTTGGCTTCGGCAAGAATTGAGTACCGAAGGTCCGATCGAGTCTGTATTTGTTCGCGCCGACAACGACCAGATCCTTTGAATTTGGCTTCGGCAAGAATTCAGGGTTGAAGGTCCGATCGATTCAGCATTTGTTCGCGTCGACATCGACCAGATCCTTTGAATTCGGCTTCGGTAAGAATTCGGGGCTGAATGTCCGATCGAGTCAGAATTTGTTCATGCCGACATCGACCAGAGCCTTTGAATTTTGCTTCGGTAAGAATTCGTGGTAGAAAGTCCAATCGAGTCAGCAATTGTTCACGCCGACATCGACCAGAGCCGTTGAATTCGGCTTCAATAAGAATTCGTGGTAGAAAGTCCGATCGAGTCAGCATTTGTTCGCGCTAACATCGACCAGAGCCTTTGAATGCGGCTTCGGCAAGAATTCGGGGCTGAAGGTCCGATCGAGTCAGCATTTGTTCGCACCGACATCGACCAGATCCTTTAAATTCGACTTCGGCAAGAATTCGTGGTAGAAAGTCCGACCGAGTTTGACAACGATCAGAGCATTTGAATTCAGCTTCGGCAGGAATTTGGGGTTGAAGATCCGATCGAGGCAAGAATTCGCGTCGTCATCGACCAGATCCTTTGAATTCGACTTCGGCAAGAATTCGTGGTAGAAAGTCCGATCGAGTTTGACATCGGTCAGAGCATTTAAATTCGGCTTCGGTAAGAATTCGGGGCTGGAGGTCCGATCAAGGCAGCATTTGTTCGCGCCAACATCGACCAGAGCCTTTGAATTCGGCTTCGGCAAGAATTCGTGGCAGAAAGTCCGATTGCGTCAGCATTTGTTCGGGCCGACATCAATTAGAGCATTTGAATTCGGCTTCAATTCGGGGCTGAAGGTCCGATCGATTCAGCATTTGTTCACGCCGACATCGATCAGAGCATTTGAATTCGGTTTCGGCAAGAATTCGGGGCTGAAGGTCCGATCGAGGCAACATTTGTTCGCGCCGACATCGACCAGATCCTTTGAATTCGGCTTCGGTAAGAATTCGGGGCTGAAGGTCTGATTGAGGCAGCACTTGTTCGTGCCGACATCGTCCAGAGCCTTTGAATTCGGCTTCGGCAAGAAGTCGTGGTAGAAAGTCCGATTGAGTTTGACATCGACCAAAGCATTTGAATTCGGCTTCGGCAAGAATTCGGGGCTGAAGGTCGGATCGAGTCGGCATTTGTTCGCGCCGACATCGACCAAAGCCTTTGAATTCGGCTACGGCATGAATTCGGGGCTGAAGGTCCGATCGAGGCAGCATTTGTTCGTGCCAACATCGACTAGAGCATTTGAATTCGGCTTCGGCAAGAATTCGGCTTGCGGAAGTCGAATTCGAAGGCTCTGGTTGATGTCAGCTCGAACAAATGCTGACTCGATTGGACTTTCAACCCCGAATCCTTGCCGAAGCTGAATTCAAAGGCTCTAGTTGATGTCGTCTCGAACAAATGCGGTCTCGATCAGACTTTCAGCCCCGAATCCTTGCCGAATCTGAATTTAAAGGCCCTAGTCGATGTCAGCGCAGACAAATGCCTACTCGATCAGACTTTCAGCCTCAAATTCCTGCCGTAGCCGAATTCAAAGGCCCTACTTGATGTCGGCTCGAACAAATGCTGACTCGATCAAACTTTCAGCCCCGAATTCTTTCCGAAGCCGAATTCGAATGCTCTGGTTGATGTCGGCACGAACAAATGCTGACTCGATCAGACTTTTAGCCTTGAATTCTTGCAGAAGCCGAATTCAAAGGCTCTGGTCGATGTCGGCTCGAACAAATGCTAACTGGATCAAATTTTCAGCCTCGAATTCTTGCCGAAGCTGAATTTAAAGGCTTTGGTAGATGTCGGCTCGAACAAATGCTGACTCGATCAGACTTTCAGCCTTGAATTCTTGCCGAAGGCGAATTCAAAGGCTCTGGTTGATGTTAGCGCAAACAAATGCGGGCTCGATCAGACTTACAGCCCCGAATTCAAATGCTGAATTCAAATGCTCTGGTTAATGTCGGCGCGAATAAATACCGACTTATCTGACTTTCAGCCCCGAATTCTTGCCGAAGCTGAATTCAAAAGCTCTGGTTGATGTCGGCTCGAACAAATGCTGACTCGATCAGACTTACAGCCCCGAATTCTTGCTGAAGCCAAATTCAAAGGCTCTGGTTGATGTCGGCTCGAACAAATACTGACTCGATCAGACTTTATGCCCCAAATTCATAACGAAGTCGAATACAAAGCCCCTAGTTGATGTCGGCACGAACAAATATTGACTGGATCAGACTTTCAGTCTCGAATTCTTGCCGAAATTGAGTTCAAAGGCTCTGATTGATCTCGACGCGGCCAAATGCTGACTGGATTAGAGTTTCAGCTCCGAATTCTTTCTGAAGCCGAGTTTAATGGCTCTGGTTGATGTCGGCGCGAACAAATGTCGACTCGATCAGAGTTGATGTCGGTGCAACCAAATGCTGACTGGATCAGAGTTTCAGCTCCGAATTCTTTTCGAAGCCGAGTTCAAAGGCTCTGGTTGATGTCGGCGCGAACAAATGTCGACTCGATCAGAGTTCAGCTCTGAATTCATGCCGATGTCGAATTCAAAGGCTCTGGTCGATGTCGTCTCGAACAAATGCCATCAGAGTTTCAGCCCCAAATTCTTATCGAAATCGAATTCAAAGGCTCTGGTTGTTGTCGACTTGAACAAATGCCGACATCATCAGAGTTTCAGCCCTGAAGTCTTACCGAAGCCGAATTCAAAGGCTCTGGTTGATGTCATCTCAAACAAATGCCGACTCGATCAAACTTTCAGCCACGATTTCTTGCCGAAGCCGAATTCAAAGGCTCTGGTTGACATCAGCACGAACAAATGCTGACTCGATCAGATTTTTTGTCCTGACTTCTTGCCGAAGCCAAATTCAAAGGCTCTGGTTGATGTCGGGGCGAACAAATACCGACTCGATCAGACTTTCAGCCCCGAATTCTTGCCGAAGCCGAATTTAAAGGCTCTGGTTGATGTCGTCTCGAACAAAAGCCGACTCGATCGGACTTTCAACCCCGAATTCTTATCGAAGCCAAATTCAAAGGCGCTGGTGGATGTCGGTGCGAACAAATGCTGACTCGATCTGACTTTCAGCCCCGAATTCTTGCCAAAACTGAATTCAAAGGCACTGGTTGATGTCGGCGCGAACAAATGCTGACTCGATCAGACTTGCAGCCCTGAATTCTTACCGAAGCCAAATTCAAAGGCTCTAGTTGATGTCGGCAGGAACAAATGCTGACTGGATTAGACTTTCAGCCCTGAATTCTTCCCGAAGCTGAGTTCAAACGCTCTGGTTGGCGTCAGTGCGAGCAAATGCTGACAGGATCAGCGTTGCAGCCCCGAATTCCTGCCGAAGCCGAATTCAAAAGCTGGTTGATATCGGCTCGAACAAATGCTGACTCGATCAGACTTTCAGCCTCAAATTCTTCCCAAAGCCGAATTCAAAGGATCTGGTGGATGTCGGCTCAAACAAATGCTGACTCGATCAAACTTTCAGCTCCGAATTCATGCCGAAGCCGAATTCAAAGGCTCTGGTTGATGTCGGCTCGAACAAATGCTGACCCGATCAGACTTTCAGCCTCGAATCCTTGCCGAAGCCGATTTCAAAGGCTCTAGTTCATGTCGTCTCGAACAAATGCCGACTCGATTAGACTTTCAACCCCGAATTCCTGTCGAAATTGAATTCAAAGGCTCTGGTAGATGTCGGCTCGAACAAATGCTGACGCCATCAGACGTTCAGCCCCGAATCCTTGCCGAAGCGGAATTCAAAGGCTCTAGTGGATGTCGACTCGAACAAATGCTGACTCGATCGAAGTTTCAGCTCCGAATTCTTGCCGAAGCGGAATTCAAAGGCTCTGGTTGATGTCGGCTCAAACAAATGCTGACACGATCAGACTTTCAGCCCCGAATTCTTACCTACGCCGAATTCAGAGGCTCTGGTTGATGTCGACGCGAACAAATGGCGACTCGATCAGATAGGCTGACTCGATCAGTCTTTTAGCCCCGAATTCTCTGGTTGATGTCGGCTCGAACAAATGCTGACTCGATCAGACTTTTAGCCTCGGATTCTTGCCGTAGCCAAATTCAAAGGCTCTGGTGGATGTCAGCGCGGACAAATGCTGACTCGATGAGACTTTCAGCACCGAACCCTTGTCAAAGTAGAATTCAAAGGCTTTGGTTGGTGTCGGTGTGAACAAATACTGACTCAATCAGACTTTCAGCCCGAATTCTTACTGAAGCTGAATTCAAAGGCTCTGGTGGGTGTCGACTCGAACCAATGCTGACTCAATCAGACTTTCAGCCTCGAATTTTTGCCAAAGCTGAATTCAACGGCTCGGGTTGATGTCCGCTCGGACAAATGCTGACTCGATCAGACTTTTAACCCCGAATTCTTGTAGAAGCCGAATTCTAAGGCTCTGGTTGATGTCGGCTCGAACGAATGGTGACTCGATCAGACTTTTAGCTCCGAATTCTTGCGAAAGCCGAATTCAAAGGCTCTAGTTGATGTCCGCTCGAACAAATACTGACTCGATCAGACTTTCAGCCCCGAATTCTTGCCGAAGCCGAATTTAAAGGCTCTGGTGGATGTCGACTTGGACAAATGCCGACTTATCAGACTTTCAGCCCTGAATTCTTGCGGAAGCAGAATTCGAAGGCTCTGGTTGATGTCGGCGCGAACAAATGCTGACTAGATCAGACTTTCAGCCCTGAATTCCTTCCGAAGTTGAATTCAAAGACTCTGGCTGATGTCAGCGCGAAAAAATGCTGATTGGATCAGACTTTCAGCCCTGAATTCTTGGTGAAACTGAATTCAAAGGCTCTAGTTGATGTCATCTCGAGCAAATGCTGACTCGATCAGACTTTCAGCCCCGAATCCTCGCTAAAGCCAAATTCAAAGGCTCTGGTTGATGTCGTCTCGAACAAATGCTGACTCGATCAGACTTTCAGCCTCGAATCCTTGCCGAAGCCGAATTTAAAGGCTCGGGTTCGTGTCGTCTCGAACAAATGCTGACTCGATCAGACTTTCAGCCTCGAATTCTTGCCGAAGTCGAATTCAAAGGCTCTGGTTGATGTCGGCTCGAACAAATGCTGACTCGATCAGACTTTCAGCCCCGAATTCTTGCCGAAACTGAATTCAAAGGCTCTGGTTGATGTCGACTCGAACAAATCCTGACTCGATCAGACTTTCAGTCCTGAATTCTTTCTGAAGTCGAATTCAAAGCCTCTGGTTGATGTCGGCGCAAACAAATGCTGACTAGATCAGACTTTCAGCTCCGAATTCTTTCCGAAGCTGAATTCAAACGCTCTGGTTGATGTCGGCGCGAAAAAATGCTGATTGGATCAGACTTTCAGCCTCGGATTCTTGCCGAAGCCGTGTTCAAAGGCTCTGGCCGATGTCCGCTTAGACAAATTCTGACTCGATCAAACTTTCAGCCCTGAAATCATGCCGAAGCCGAATTCAAAGGCTCAGGTTGATGTCGGCTCGAACAAATGTTGACTCGATCAGACTTTCAGCCCTGAATTCTTGCCAAAGCCGAATTCAAAGGCTCTGGTTGATGTCAGCTCAGACAAATGCTGACTCGATTAGACTTTCAGCCCTGAATTCTTGAGGAAGCTGAATTCAAAGGCTCTGGTTGATATCGGCACGGTCAAATGCCAACTCGATCAGACTTTCAGCCCCGAATTCTTTCAAAAACCGAATTCAATGGCTCTGGTTGATGTCAAGGCGAACAAATGCCGACTCGATCAGACTTTTAGGTCCGAATTCTTGGAGTTTCAGCCCCGAATTCTTACCGAAGCCGTATTCAACGGCTCTGGTTAATTTCGTCTCAAACAAATGTTGACTCGATCAGAGTTTCAGCCTCGAATTCTTGCCGAAGCCGAATTCAAACGCTCTGGTTGTTGTAGACTCGAACAAATGCCGACTCGATCAGATTTTTAGCCCCGAATTCTTGCCGAAGCCGAAATCAAAGGCTCTGGTTGATGTCGTCTCGAACAAAGGATGAGTCAGTCTGACTTTCAGCCCCGAATCCTTGTTGAAGCTGAATTCAAAGGCTCTGGTTGATGTCATCTAGGACAAATGCTGTCTCGATCAGACTTTCAGCGCCGAATACTTCCCGAAGTCGAATTCAAAGGCTCTGGTTGATGTCCTCTTGAACAAATGCTGACTCGATCAGACTTACAGCCCCAAATTCTTGCTGAAGCCAAATTCAAAGGCTCTGGTTGATGTCGGCTCGAACCAATGCTGACTCGATTATACTTTCAGCCCCGAATTCTTGCCGAACCCGAATTCAAAGGCTCTGGTCGATGTCCGCTCGGACAAATGCTGACTCAATCAGACTTTCAGCCTGAATTCTTGTAGAAGCCGAATTCAAAGGATCTGGTTAATGTCGGCTCGAACAAATGTTGACTCGATCATACTTTCAACCCCAAATTCTTGCAGAAGCCGAATTCAAAGGCCCTGGATAATGTCAACTCGAACAAATGCTGCCTCGATCAGACTTTCAGCCCCGAATTCTTGCCGAAGCCGAATCTAAAGGCTCTGGTGGATGTCGGCTCGGATAAATTCTGACTCGATTAGACTTTCAGCCCCGAATTCTTGTGGAAACCGAATTTAAAGGGCTTGGTCGATGTCGGCGCAGATAAATGCCGACCAAATCAGACTTTCAGCCCCGAATTCTTGCTGAAGCCGAATTCAAAGGCCCTGGTTGATGTCGAGGCGAACAAATGCTGACTCGATTAGACTTTTAGCCCTGAATTCTTGGAGTTTCAACCCCGAATTCTTGCCGAAGCCGAGTTCAAAGGCTCTAGTTGATGTCGTCTCAAACAAATGCCAACTCGATCAGAGTTTCAGCTCTGAATTCTTGCCGAAGCCGAATTCAAAGGCTCTGGTTGCTGTCGTCTCGAACAAATGCTGACTCGATCAGACTTTCAGCCCCGAATCCTTGTCGAAGCCGAATTCAAAGGCTCTGGTTGATGTCGTCTCGAACAAATGCTGACTCGATCAGACTTTCAGCCCCGAATCCTTGCCGAAGCCGAATTCAAAGGCTCTGGTTGATGTCGTCTCGAACAAATGCTGACTCGATCAGACTTATCCTTGCCGAAGCCGAATTCACAGGCTCTAGTTGATGTCGTCTCGAACAAATCCTGACTCGATCGGACTTATCCATGCCGAAGCCGAATTCAAAGGCTCTGGTTGATGTCGGCGCGAACAAATGCTGACTCGATCAGACTTTCAGCCTTGAATCATTGCCGAAGCCGATTTTAAAGGCTCTGGTTCATGTCGTCTCGAACAAATGCTGACTCGATTAGACTTTCAGCCTCAAATTTTTGCCAAAGCCGGATTCAAAGGCTCTGGTTGATGTCGGCGCGAACAATGGCTGACTCGATCAGACTTTCACCTCGAATTCTTGCCGAAGCCAAATTGAAAGGCTCTGGTTGATGTCGGCTCGAACAAATGCTGACTCGATCCGACTTTCCGCCCCGAATTCTTACTCAAGCCAAATTCAAAAGCTCTGGTTGATGTCGGCGCGAACAATTGCTGACTAGATCAGACTTTCAGCCCCGAATTCTTTCCGAAGCCGAATTCAAAGGCTCTGGTTGATGTCGGCGCGAAAAAATGTTGATTGGATTAGACTTTTAGCCCCGGATTCTTACTGAAGCCGTGTTCGAAGGCTCTGGCTGATGTCCGCTCAAAGAAATGCTAACTCGATCGGACTTTCAGCCCCGAATTCTTGCCGAAGCCGAATTCAAAGGCTCTGGTTGATGTCAGCTCGAACAAATGCTAACTCGATCAGACTTTTAGCCCCGAATTCTTGCCAAAGCCGAATTCAAAGGCTCTGGTTGATGTCGGCTCAGACAAATGCTAACTCGATCAGACTTT